>JAOTQJ010196101.1:0-20726 GCA_025642045.1 Solanum sejunctum
TCACGTGATGGTACCCAGACCGAACATCAATCTTAGAGAAAAAGCTAGCCCTTGAAATTGCTCAAACAAGTCATCACTCCTTGGAAGAGGATATCTATTCTTTATAGTGACCCTATTGAGTTACCGATAGTCAATGCACATTCTAAGTGACCCATCTTTCTTCTTTAGAAACAATACCGGTACACCCCAAGGTAATTCGCTAGGTCTAATAAATTCTTTCTCCGGTAAATCTTTCAATTGCTTCTTTAACTCCTTCAACTCCGCCGGGGCCATATAGCAAGGGCCAATGAAGATAGGTTGGGTGTCGGGAAGGAGATCTATGACAAAATCTATCTCCTATTTGGGGCTGGATACCGAGAAGGACACTTGGGAAGACATCAAGAAACTCATTTACAACTAGAACTGACTCAATGGTAGGGACTTTGGACTCCACATCTTTGACTCTCACAAGATTATACAAACACCCCTTGGAAATCAACCTTTGGGCTATAGTTCATGAGACAAACCTACCCCTCACTACCACACCATGACTTTCCCACTCAAGGATGGGTTCATTTGAAAATTGAAACTTGACTCTATGGGTTCTACAAAAAATAGAAGCATAGTATGCATGCAAACAATCCATCCCAAGGATAACATCAAAATCAACCATATCTAATTCAACAAGATCACAAGTAAGATTTTATGCAAGATACAAACCAGACAATTTCTATGCACCCTTGTAGAAACAATAGAAGCACCAATAGGAGTAGATACCTCATATGACTCATGCAATAACTCCATCTCAATATGAAACATTTTTGCAACAAAAGGTGTAACAAAGGAAAGGGTGGCACCCGGATCAATCAAAACATATACATTAAGATAAAAGATTTTCAACATACTGAAAATAACATCAGGGAATTCACCAACCCCTTACCTTTCATGTAGAGCATAGAATCTATTGTACCTTGGGGTACCATCTTAAGGACCACCTCCACCTAGTGGAACCATATTTGCAACCCGAACCTTGCCACGATTTCTTGGACAATCAACCCTTTGGTTACCAAGCTCACCACATTTAAAACATGCATTGGAACCCTTCAAACATGGGACCTTGTTACTCTTCCCACATATAGTACATAAATCATTAGGAGCCACACCAATAATACTTTGAGGCCTAGGGAAGTCATTGGTAAAACCCCTATTTGTAGCATGAGGAGGCCTTTGGCTTTGAAATCTAGCACTCTTTTAGAACTTTCCCTCAAAGTGGGAACTCTTAGCCTCATGGACCCTCCTCTTTCTCAACTTTTCTTCTTCCATTTGCTTGACATATGTCATCAATTGAGATAAGTTCATGTCACTAATAAGCAAGGCGTACCGGCACTATTCACTTACCAAGTTGAAAACACCCATAACAAACTTATTCATCCTTGACCTAAAATCGGCCAATAAGTGAGGGGAATACTTTGAAAGTTGATTAAATTTGAGGGAATACTCCCTCACACTCATATCACCTCGTTTCAAGTTCATAAACTCAACCAACTTTACTTCCCTAAGCTCAAGAGGGAATAACCGATTAAGGAAGGCCAATTTGAATTCATCCCAAGGCCACCCGAGAATCAAGGTTGGAACAATAACTCAAAATGGTGAGAATGGGCATAGGTTGACAGTCACGACCCAAGCCCAGGGCCTAGATATGACAGACAAATGGGAAACCCCAAAGGAATCCTAAACAAGCCTCTTAACTTATCATTACATATCCTCGGTTGCGGAAGCAAGTAAAAGACACATAGAATAGAATAAGGAATTGGGGATAAGTGAAAGCTTTGCAACACATCAACATCAAAATAAAAGGAATCATAGTTCATATAATAAATACATAACTTGTCCAATAAGTACCTCTACATACATAGATAGAGTGGGGGCCAAGACAAAGTAACTGAGATCACCCTCATAGTCAAATAGGACATAAGATAGTATTTCAATACATAAATAAGAGGAAAACATAAACCAAAGTCCCACAAATAGAAGACTTATTGACAAGCTTAGAATAACATCGTCTAGCCACGTGGAGGGGGAGGATGATCAACTTAGGCACCGGGTCCTACATGGTGATATCGTGTGGGCAAGAGTATGCATTAGTATGTTTTAATATACTAAGTGTGTGGGATACAATGCAACAATAGATAAGCTTTATATTCAACATGCATAACAATAGGCAATAGGCATGATAAGCAATATGACATGTATGATCAATGCGTAAGTAAAACATGTTTAGGTAACCTATGCTCATATAGGATTCAAATGTGTAGAAGAGAGAAAGCTAGATTTTCATATTATGAACCCCTTAGTAGGTTAGTGATGTTGCCATACCATCACTTAGGTGCATGATTATTCACCCTCATCTAGGTAGATGAGTAAAAATTCTCGTCCGGATAGTGAGTATAAACCCCTCATCTCTGTTGATGGTGATACCACCCCATCACCCTGGTGGATGA
Source organism: Solanum sejunctum (assembly GCA_025642045.1). Classification (NCBI taxonomy): domain Eukaryota; kingdom Viridiplantae; phylum Streptophyta; class Magnoliopsida; order Solanales; family Solanaceae; genus Solanum; species Solanum sejunctum. Next base: position 2,481 of record JAOTQJ010196101.1, read on the forward strand.
GTATTAATCCTTATCTAGGTGGATGAGTAAAAACCACCATCTAGGTTAGTGAGTACAAATACCCATCTCGGTTGATGATGATGCCACCCCATTTCCTTGGTGGATAAGTATTAACCCTAATCTAGGTTGTCCGGGCTCTTGTCCTCGCCCTTCTTCAGATCAAACATGATCTAATGCAACACTTTATATAGAGTATATCAAATATTCTAATTCAACACTTAACATAGGATTCATCATGTGCATAAGCTCATTTTATCATCATATCATCATTCATATCATATCCCATGCTTTGGGCCTTCATTTTCTCATGAAACCTTAGTCGAACATTTTATCAAACACATTAGGTATGTATGGGGGTAAAAGACCATGCAATTTATAGATGAAATCATGCAAGAAAATCTATAGTAAAACCATGAATCAACACCTTACAACACCCCCAAAATATTCACATCAAAACCCCTCATCAAATCCAAAGTTAGATCAAGAATTTAGAGCTCAAAACATGTTAAACAACTATACTTTCATGAAGTAAAATCAATTGTGTAGTAAATTTCTCAATATACAAGACCCACATGTAAAATCAACTTTAAATCATGCAATATTAGTAAAAAGAAGATGTAGGCACCATGGGTGGAAGGACCCAATGATTCAACACCACATACCTTAGATTTGGAGATATTCTTGGTGAAGGTTAACAATGGAGAATTGAAGCTTTAAGAGAATCCTTAAATGCGGATGAGGGTTTTAAGTCTTGGAATTTAGAGTGAAAATATGACTAATTGTTTTGGGGAGTATTGTAAAATATTTAGAATGATATAAGGGTGAAAGTTGACTAAGTATAGATAAAAACACATTTGGAAAACATGGGCCCAACACTTAGAATATTTTGGGCCGCACTTGAAAAATTCTGCGACAAACACATCTCCATTTCGCGGAATGGACAGAAAGTGGAATTTCTACTAAGGTGCACCAAAGGTGCATTACAGAAGCATCACGGAAAGCTCACTAGAAATCATCACTTAAAAATTTGTAATTGCTTTTATTTTGCTCTTAAATTGAGGCTAGACCCTTTTTCACCTAATTTTGACCCCCTGATCACAAAAATGAAGTAGAATTTTTAAAATAACAAATAAATTTTTAGATATAAGGAAATTAAAATTTAGGGCATTCCGAGGCATATTTTTGGGCACTTTTTGTGATCGTTTCATTGACCAACTTCAAGTTGAGAGTTGGAGGAACCACGATGGGGATAGGTATATTCCACCTTATGAATTGGCAAAAGATGCTGAACCAGTGGTTAGTCAAGAGAATACTTGAACTGAGGATATGCTCTACCAAACATTGAGTAAGGTAGAAGTCTTTGATAAAGTTCTAAAGAAGATAACATTTGATTTGTCTTAGCTGAGTCAAATTATGACATCTCATTAAACATCCATTAATCATTTGGAGATTCAACATAAGAATATTTTAGATCATCTAAATCAACATCCAAAATGAGATATACCTAGTGACATGGTAGCTAATCCAAAAGGAAATGATCAACATTGTTTAGCCATAACTACTCAGAGTGGAAAAGTGGTTGACGACACTAAACCACCACTTGTTGTTGAAAAAGGCTTGAAAAAAGTGGAAGAAAAAGGAGATATGATTGTTGTTGAAGATGATGCGCATAAGGATCAAGTTGAAGATGGTGAAGTTCTTGGCAATTCCAAGAGGAATAAGCAAGAAAAGAGTGGAGATAATGCAATGACAATCAAGAAATCTTTTCCCAAAAACTCAAATCCAGTTGTGAGGCCAAAAATACCTCAAGTTAAAGTTGATCGTCAATTTCCACAAAGGTTAAATAAGAGAGAGAAGGATGCTAAGTTTCAAAATTCCTTTATATATTCAATTCATTATCAATAAATATTCTACTGGTTAAAGCATTTGTAGAAATGTCAGGGTATACAAAGTTCATGAAGCAATTAGTGACAAAGAAAAAGACTCTTGAGTATGTGACAGTTGAAATATCTCACAATTGCAGTGCAATCTTGAGACAAAGATTCGTGGCAAAAACAAAAGACCAAGAGGGGTTCACCATTCTATGCATGATAGGAGCCTCAAAATTCAGTAAGACAATATTTGATTTAGGGGCAAGTATAAATCTCATGGCCCTAGCCATATTTGAGGAATTAGGCGTAGAGACCCTTCACTGACCACAATGCAACTACTCATGGCTGATTAGTCTATGACATAACCAGTGGGAATTTTTCATGAGTGTTGGTGAAGGTGGAAAAATTTATTCTTCCTATAGATTTTGTGATTTTGGATTGCGAGGTGGATACTAACGTGCCAATAATCTTGGGAGTCCGTTCTTAGCCACCAGGGGAGTAGTGGTAGGTGTTGAGAGTACAAATCTAAGATTTAAAGTGTATAATGTGGAGGCTGTTTTAAACATATGCAAACATTGAAACTAGGAGATGATCCTGGGGTATTGTCATTAATTGCCAATCGGCGGTAACTTAAAGTGAAGAAGAATGACGCTGTGCCATGACATTTACTAAGAGGCTTATTGGGAGGCAACATAAGATATGTATTTTGTTACTTTCTAGTTTAAATTATAGGTGTTGAATTATGTAAGTCTGACAAAGGAAAATAGTAGGGGAATGTTGATGTGGCCGACCAAGTGGGACTACTTTGCGGATCGCAGAGCCATATTGACGATTATAAGTTTGATTGCCTTTTGAATCAAGTGGTGACTCTTGAGTTTCTTTCAAATTTGGCGAATGGAATGTCAAATCGATAAATTATGAAATGACCCCCAAAAGTGCCCAAAAATATGCCTTGTAAGTGCCCGAAATTGTAATTTCCATATATCTAAAAATCTAATTGTTATTTCATAAATTTTGCTTTAAATTCTTATTTAGAGGGTCGAATTGAGTGGGAACTAGGTTGAACCCAAATTCTAGAGCAGTCGTATCCAGGTTCAAAAATCACAAAAATGCGATTTAGGAGGGTCAACTATAAAGGGTATATTTCTTAGAACATAAAGGTCTGGGTAGCCCACAACCTACTTGCTTAAAGCTCTTTGAACTAAATTTATAATGCACTTGGTTTCACCTCATTTTTAGTTCGGATGAAGGATTTATGCCTATTTTCGTAGAACTCATTTGTGCAGAAATGCAATTTCCAGAGGCAAATCTGTGTCGTGGAAGTTATTTTTGGTGCCTGTTTAATTTTATTTTGATCCAAGCCTTTTAAGTCATGGGCCTAAGGGTTTCCATACTTGAAAATATCTATACTTAACCTTATTTCACCCTCATATCATCCAAAAAATTCCCCAATACTCCCCAAAATACTAATCAAAATATTTACTCCCAAGTTCAAGTCCCCAAACCCTCATCCGGATTTAAGCAATTCCTGCAAACTTGAAGTCTCCATTAAAGTCCTCTTTAAGAAATTCTTCAAGGTCAAGGTATGTGGTGTTAAACTATTGAGTCATTCCACCCATGGTGCCTAAGCCTCCTTTTAACTTAAATTGTATGTTTTATTGTTTTAGTATTCGGGGTGTTGATTATTATAAATTTCACTACACAGTGATTTGGGGTTTATGAAAGTATAATTGTTTTAGTATGTTTTGAGCTTTAAATCATAGTTTGATGAGGGGCTTTGATGTATATTTATTGAGGGTGTTGCAAGGCATTGATTGATGATTTTACAGTTTATTTTCTTGCATGATTTCACTCTTGAATTACATGATATGCACTAGCACTACACACCCACCAAGTGTTTGATAAAATGTCCGCCTAGGGTTTCTTGAGGAATTGAAGGTCCAATGTATGTCTTATGAGTTGAATAGTGTTATGATAATTATATGATGATGAAATAATGATAACATGATGATGAATCAATGGTATGCATATGACGTATAATGATGAGAGGAAATATATGTATATGATGACCTTCCGATGATGAAAGTATGTTATATATGTGTTGAATTTATGAAAAGTATCTATGATGTTACAAGTCAATCACCTTGTTGAGGGGTGAAAAGCCTCAATCACCTTGTTGAGGGGGTGCTATGTCTCAATCACCTTGACAAGGGGGTGTCAAGCCTCAGTTTCCTTGTTGAGGGAGTACCAAGCCTCAATCACAATCACCTTGATGGGGATGGGGGGGAGGGGGCACTAAGCCTCAATTTCCTTGTTGAGGGGGTATCAACCCTCAATCACCATTCAAGAAATAGTGTGCCTTGGAGTTGGGAAGTAGCTCACTTGGTCTATGATGATGGTCTATTCATATGGATTCTCTAATTCTATATAAGCATATGATTTACTAACACGTTTTTCTTCAAGCATCATTCATACATGTCATATTGATAGTATGCTATCTATTGTCTATATTTATGCATTTTACCTATAATTTCTATCTCTTGTTACATTGGATCCCATATACTTAGTACATTTAAATGTACTAATTCATACTCTATGCCTTCATGATGTTACCATATAGGAACCGGAGCTCTATTTGGTCATCATCCTCTTCCACGTGGCTGGTGATATCCAATCAAGCTAGTTGGTGAGTCCTCTTATGAGAGGGTAATATCTATGTTCTTATGTTATGTAGTTAATATTATCTTTCCTTTTTGGATATACTTAACTATGAGAGTTAGCTCGGTTGCTTATCTTAGACCCCACTAAGTTCTATGTTATAGGTCTTATTGGACAAAATATATATTATGCTTGAGCTTTGACGCATTTATGATATCCAAGCTATTTAAATATGATTCTATCTCCCCTTAGTTCTAATTTTCCTTGTTTATGTTTCTTGTGATGTCTTATCTTCCTTTCGTGACCAAGGATATGTGATGATATGCAATGAGGCTTGTTTGAGGTTCCTTCAGGTTCCCCATTCATCGGTCATGCCTAGGCCCTAGTCTTGCATCTTGACAAAGATGGTATCAGAGCACTAAGTTGATAGATACTTGGAGTCGAACACATCACATCGATTAGAGTTCTTTTCATGATGGTGAAGCATGCCATGACTATGAACATGAGGCTATGAGATGTTTTGGGAAATGTTTCCCTTTTTCATATTCTACATCATGCTATAGAGTTGAAGAGAGTTTTTTCCCCTAATTATTGTTCTTTGCTATGCTATATCATGCCAAACACTCGAGGAAGAAGAGCCTAAATTCCCGAGGAGAAACCTACCAATGGTGAGCTCCGGGATGCCCTCACTATGCTTGCCCAAGTCTTGGCCAACCAAGTAAATCAAGGGGCCCAAGTCCCTCATGCTAATTACCCCGGGAACTAAGGTAAGAGGCTTCTTGAGGATGAATCCTCTGGTGTTCTATGGGTCAAAAGTGGATGAAGATCCACCAGAGTTCATTGATGAGGTCTACAAGATCTTGAATATTATGGTGTTGGGTCAAATTAAAAGGCAGAGTTGGCGGTATACCAACTTAAAGGGGTAACCCAAATATAGTATGATCAATGGAAGGAGAAGAAGGGAAACGATGATGTGGTTATTTAAGAGGAGTTCAAATGGGCTTTTGTTAATTAGGTTTTCACTCTTAAGCTTAGGGAAGCTAAGTTTGTAGAGTTCTTGAACTTGAAATAATGTGCTATGAGTATGAGGGAGTATTGTCTCAAGTTTAATCAACTTTCAATTTATGCTACTCATTTGGTGTCCTAGATCTAGGATGAATAAGTTTGTTATGGGGGTGTTTGACTTGGTGAGTGATGAATGCCGATCGACCTTACTAATTAGTGACATGGACTTATCTCGGTCAATGACCTATACCGATCAAATAAAGGAGGAGAAATTGAGGAAGAGAAGGGGGCATGAGGCTTAGAGGGCTCGATTTGATAGTGGCTCCCAAGATCTAGAGCACGGCGCTGCTTCAAATAAGAGGATGACTATTGATGGGGTGACCAAGTCAAGGGGGCAAGATGGCTATGAAGCGAGAACTAATCCTAAGTGTCCAAGGTGTGAAAGGTACCATGTTGGAGCATGTTTGAGGAAGTCCAATGCTTGTTATAGTTATGTAAAGAAGGGTCACAAGATAATAGATTATCTCTTAGGGGCAAAAAGGGTAGAGGTGGTGAGTTTGATAAAGGGGATGCTCCAAGATATAATCGGTTCTATGCTCTTCAAAGGAGGCAAGAAGTAGAAGATATGCCCAATGTTGCTATAGGTATGTTGATATTTTCTTGACCTTTGTATGTGTTCATTATTATGGTCAGTGTACCATTGTTTATTTCTTTATTCTTTTGATTACTAAAAAGTCTATAAGTGTTGACCCATGTTCATATTGCATTAGGTTTTGTCTTGTGACTTGTTGGATTTGGTGTGGTGGTTTTGATATTATGCTTAGGATAGGATAGTTGCATGCATGTTATGTCTTCATGGATGGTAGAACTTGTAGAGTTAGATTCCGACTCCCTAATGAACACATCTTGAATGGGAGGTTGTCAAGTGGTAGCAAAAGCGGCAGGCCCATTCTTGTCTTAAGGTGCAATTATTCTCTAAGGACTGCCCATGTTTTTATTGTTTTGAAGTCTTATCTTGTGATCTTCATTGAACTTAGCTTGATGTGTTGGAGGTCTGGGGGTAGTTTGGGCTACTTGCATAACATGCTTCCAATGAGTGTAGAACCCGTAAGATTATAATATGATGGTTAAGGATAGACGATCTATTTGGTCAACTACAATTGACTAGTCATTTCTCTAAGATTGATCTTTGATTCGGGTTTGTCCCCAAGTGAGGATGATGGTAGGAGGTATTTCTAGGTGTCTTTTCAGATTAGGAGTGAGCATTATTAGTATTGATGGAGTTGTTTCACTAAGTTATACATCGGTGGTAATTGTGGATTTCTTGAATAGCGTCTTAGAACCCTACCTTGGCATGTTTGTGGTGATTTCTAGTAATGAAGTATTGATTTGTTTAGGGCTTGTGAATAATTTGGGGTGTAGTGTTGCAAGTCTTGGAGGATAAAAAGTTGTTGGCTAAATATGATGAGTGTACATTGTGGATAGCAAGAAGGTGGTTAGAATTCTTCAAGGATTATGATATGAGTGTGCATTATTTTTTTTTGGTAGGCTTAATATTGTGGTCGGTGCCCTAGGTGGCCTAGCATGTGTTTATGAGGGTGGCAAAGAGGAGATTAGTGGGGTCTATCGGGTGGTTAAATTGCAAGTTAGGTTGAGGCAAGTTGAGAAAGGTAGTATAGTGTTCTTGGGGTTCCGAATCTTCTTTGGTTAAGGAGGTCTAGACTAAGCAAGGCCTTGATTTTGCCTTATTAAAGTTGAAAGTTTTGGGTGAGAAGATGATAGAGTGGAGGTTATCTCCCAAGGGGGAGATGGTAGTTTATGGTACTAAGTAGGTTAGGTATGTTTAAGGTGGACAATTGAGTTATGGTTGTGAGTCCTTATAGGGTGAAGAGGGAAGTTGGTAAGGTTGCATAAGTTTGGGGATTTCCTATGAAGAGGGGTTTGGTCAGTCCAGTTCCTCGTGCTTCTATGTTGAGGGGATGTGTTGATGACTCTTGTAACGACCTAAAAAAGTGCCCAAAAATGTACGCCTGGTATTGTAGTTTCTAGGTATCTCACAATTCATTCATTATTTTGAAAATCTGATTTCATATATTTGTTCAGGGGGTCAAATTTAATAGGGAATAGGTCTGACCCGAATTTTAGAGCAACCGTATAAAAATTCAAAATTCGCAAACAACGCTATTTAGGAGGGTCAAATTTGAAGGGGCATATCTCTTATCACACAAAGAATTGAGTGACCCATGACTAACTAAATTAAATCACTTTGAATTAGCTTTCCAACACACTTGGGTTCAGCTCATTCCGAGCTTGGATGAAGGATTTATGCCCATTTTCGTAGAACTTGTTTGTGTAGAAAATATAGATTCTAGTGGGTTTTTTGCGTCGCCTCGGTGACACTCCCCTATTAGTTTTGGAGCCTGTTTTAATTTTTTCAGTCCAAGACTTATAAGTCTTGGGCCTAAGTGTTCCCACACTTGAAAATACATTTACTTAGGCCTATTTTACCCTCATATCATCCTAAACATTCCCCAATACTCACTCGAAACCTTAGACTCACATTTCACCATAAATTCAAGTCCCAAACTCAAGACCAATCTTAAGGATTTCATCAAGGATCTCATTCAAGCTTCAAGTCTCCATTTCCAATCTACTTCAAGGGTTCTCCAAAGTCAAGATATGTAGTGTTAAACTATTAGGTCCTTTCACCCATGGTGCCTAAATCCTCTTTTTACATATTGCATGATTTAAAGTTGATTTTACCTTTGGGTCTTATATATTGAGAAATTAACTGCACAATGATTTTAGTTCATGAACGTGTGATTGTTTTAGTATGTTTTGAGCAATAAATCTTTGATCTAATATTGGATTTGATGAGGGTTTTGATGTGAATGTCTTGGGGGTGTCCAGGTGTGAATGGCATCAACCATGTGAGGGGTGAAGTACCTTGCCACTAGGCTGTCCAGGTGTGAATAGAACCTCCCAACCATAATTGGGATTCTAGCTTGGTTTTTTCTACACATATGATATCCTATATAAGCGTGAGTTACTTAAGCATGTTTTACTTATGCATTGATCATACATGTCATATTGCTATATTAAACCTATTGCCTGTTGTTATGCATTTTGATTATGATGCCTATATCTTGTTGCATTGCATCCCACATATATAATACATCAAAATGTACTAACACATACTCTAGCCTATATGATATCACCATATAGGGACTGGAGCTCCTATTGATTCTTCTTGTAGCTAGATGGATTGTTCAAGTTAGCCTTTGGTGAGTTATCCATTCCGAGGACAAGGACTGCTGTCTCACACTATGTATTAAGATTCTCTTTGCTTTGTCGTATACTTATGACTATGAAGGTGAACCCGGCTATATGTCTTGGCCCCCTCTATTATCTATGTATTAGAGGATTTGATGGACAAAGCTATGTACTTATGCTATGAGTTGATTCTATTATCTCTTGACTCTATGGTACGACAAATTCTTCCTTAGTCCCTTTTACCCTTTTTTCCATTCTTCAAATGTTAGGTAATTACTTTTGTTACTAAGGATGTCTAATTATATGCTTTGAGGCTTGTTTGGGGTTCCTTCTGGTTCCCTATTCATAGGTCACATCCAGGCCCTTGGCTTGGGTCATGACAAAGATGGTATTAGAGCACTAGGTTGATAGATCCTTAGAGTCTCACACACCGCATCGATTAGAGCCTTATTCATGATTGTGTTGTGTACCACAACTATGAGTAGGAGGCTATGAGAAATTTCATAAAATGTTTCCCTTTTTCATGGTCTATGTTGTGCTTTCGAAGTGAGATAGGGCTTTCTCCTCCAATGAATTTTTTTTGCTCTTTTAGTTGATAATGCCGCTTCAAGGATCAAGGCGAAGGAAAGTAAGTAGAAGGTTTTGACTTTGATGAATCCGAGTTTCGCTTCAAGGATCAAGGCGAAGGAAAGTAAGTAGAAGGTTTTAACTTTGATGAATCCGAGTTTTACTATTTCTTCTCTATTCTTTTAGTTGATGGTGGGAATTTTTGGGTGCCCAAGTGGTTGTTTGGGTCTTTGGTGTCTATTCTCTTGGTTGTGTATATTGTTGCCAGAAAGTTTATAGGTGTTGATCCTGGTTTATATTGCCTTAGGTCTTGCTTTGTGGCTTGTTTGATTTGAAGTGGTGGATTTTGATGTTGTACTTAGAGTGGAATAGTTGCATGCATATTGTGTCTCCATGGATGGTAGGACCTGTAAAGTTAGAACCCAACTTCCTAATGAACTCATCTTTGAGTGGGAGGTTGTCAAGTGGTAGCAAAGGAGGTAGCTCTATTTTTGACTTTAGGTACATTTTGTCTCTAAGGGGTTGCATTTTTCATCTTGTGAGAATTGGAGGTGTTGAACCTAAGTTGGTTGTTTATAGAATTATTGTTTGTGGTAGATGAGGCTTTGAATGTCCTTTCCAATATTTTGAATTTTGGGGTAGTGTCCTTTAGTTTAACTAGTACGCTGGTGATGCCTAGACCATTGACTTCACCGAATATTAGGAGCCTCTTGGGTTTAGTGGGCTATTGAAGGAGGTTGAGAGTAGGGTGATTTGATAGGTCCAAGGGTTGCTATTTCTTGTGTTATTCCTTAGTTCTAGTAGGCTTCATGTGTATGAGGGTTGATCATTGATCCCTTCCAATCAAAGAGACTCGAAATTATTTTCAAGAAAACAAACATGGATTTTACTTATTTTAATTTGGGATTTGAATATTATGATTCCTAAAATTCTATTAATGCATGGGTAGTGTTTGCTTGATGATTTTAATGTGATTTAAACTTTTATATGAGGATTTACTTTGGGTTTATGAAGTTATAAGTATGCATATTCTTCTTTTGAAATTATTTATGCATGAGAGATCACACTATGGATTTAAGCATGGAATTAATTATGTTTTTACTTGAACTTCATATTTATAAATGTTTATTTTTAAATGGAGTCTTAATTACCTATGCCATTTCCTCATTGTTCATAACATATGCATTCATGTGCACAGATTATTTTGAAAAATTATGTTTTGGGTAAGCCCAATTTCATTTTATGGTATGAATTTTGATAAAAGGTTGGTTATGATAATATTGTGATCACATATATCTCTTTGATTTTGTCTCTTTAAGCATTTTGGGTGCTTGAACCATTTTGTATATAAATGGGCTATTGCTATGCAAGAATAGTATGACTATGAAATTATGATTTTGGCATTTGAATCTAAGTATTAATTATTATAAATGGTGTTTGGCTTTTAAGCCCAATTGTGCATTGAAATGATTTGGAAAAAAATGACTATTACCTCTTTGAATATATGTACATGCATATTATAAATATTATTGTGGGATACCAGCTTAGTTTGATGGTTTGTATGTTTTGGGGAAGTTGGACTACTTGCATAAGATACTTCCAATTAGTGTAGAACTCGTAAGATTGTAATATAATGACTAAGGATAGCTGATATATTTGGTCAACTACAATGGGTTTGTCACTTTTCTAAGGTTGATTTGGGGTTTGAGTTTTGTTCTCATGTGTGGAGGAGGGTAGGTGATATCCCTAAGTGTCCTTTTGAGCTAGGCCTAATTATTTTGAATATTGGTGGAGCTGTTTGGTTGGCTTATACATCGGTTGTGTCTATTGGGGCTCGTGAACAAGCTCCTAGAACCCTACCTTAGTATGTTTGTGGTAGTCTCTAGTGATGAGGTATTGATTTGTTTAGAGCTTCTGAATCATTTAGGGGTAGCATTACAATTCTTGCAAGATGAAAGGTTGTTTGCTAATTATGATAGTTATAAGTTGCGGGTAAAAAGAAAGTGGTTTGAACTCCTTAAGGACCATGATATGAGTGTGCATTGAGTTCCTCGTTGAGGCTAGTGATGTGGTTGACACTCAAAGTGGGGTGCCTATGGGTATCCCAGCATTGTGGTAATAGTGATAAGAAGGTGACTAGTGGGGCGCCTTGGTTGGCTAGATTGGAAGTTAGGTTGAGGGAAGTTAAGAATGGTAGTGTAGTGTTTTGGTGGTTCCAAATCTTCTTTGGTTGAGGAGGTCTAGTTTAAGCAAGGCCTGGATTCCACCTTATTAGAGTTGGAAGCCTTGGGTGAAAGAACATGGTAGATTGGAGGTTGTCTCCCAAGGGGGAGCTGATTGTCCATGGTACCAAGTGGGTTAGATGTGTTTTAGATTGGCAATAGGGTTAAGGTTTATGGGCCCTTATAGGGTTTGGAGGATAAATTGGAGAGGTGGCATAAGGGTTGGAACTACCTAGGTTAATGAGTATAGCAAACCCTCATAGTAAGCATTATATGTTCCTGGTTGGATGGTTTAAAGTGTATGAAATAGCCTTGTTGTGTTAATCCAGAAGTTTTATTCATGAGGAGTGAGGTTTGTTTTTGTAAGGAGGGATTTGAGTTAATGGTTTGTGAGTCTTTATAGGGTGTAGAGGGAGGTTGGTAAAGATTGCTTAAAGTTTGGGGATTGTGTTTCGGTGAAGATATTGGTTCGTCTGATTCTTTATGCTTCTATGTTGAGGGAATGTGTTGGTGACTCTAGATTTATAGAACACTTTGAGCTTATAGGTATTATGAAGGGTAAGTTGGCTTAGGAAAAGGTCCCATGGTGTCCAGGTGTGAATGCCATCAACCATGTAAGGGGTGTAGTACCTTGGCACCAGGGTGTCCAGGTATGAATGGCATCAACCATGTGAGGGGTGTAGTACCTTGCCACCACGGTGCCCAGGAGTGAATGGCACCTCCCAACAATAGTTGGAGTCTTGCTTGGTCTTTTCTACACATATGATGTCTTATATAAGGATGAGTTACTTAAGCATGTTTTATGTATGCATTAATCATGCATGTTGTATTTCTATATTATTCCTATTGCCTACTGTTATGCATTTTGATTATGATACCTATCTCTTGTTGCATTACATCCCACATTCTTAGTATATTCAAATGTACTAACGTATACTCTTTCCTACATGATATCACCATGTAGGGACTGGAGCTCCTACTGATTCTTCTTGTGGCTAGATGGATTATTCAGGTTAGCCTTTGGTGAGTCATCCATTCTAGGGACAAAGACTATTCTCTCACACTATGTACTAAGATTCTCTTTACTTTATCATATACTTATGACTATGAGGGTAAGCCCAGTTATATATCCTGGCCCCGCGCCATTATCTATATATTAAAGGTGTTATTAGACAAAGCTATGTATTTATGCTATAAGTTGATTCTATTATCTCTTAAATCTATGTTACGACAAGTTCTCCCTTTGTCCCTTTTGCCCTTATTTCCATTATGCAAGTGTCATTTAATTGCTTATTCGACCAAGGATGTGTAATGATATGCTATGAGGCTTGTTTAGGGTTCCTTAGAATTCCCTATTCGCCGGTTACATCTAGGCCCTAGGCTTAGGTTGTGATAACTCTAGTGCTATAAAATACTTCAAGGTTGTGGGTATTATAGACGGTAAGTTGGATTAGGAGAAGGTCCAGGTGGAGGTGTTGGATGGATGAGTGGAGAAGTTGATTGATAATGATATAGTGTTCTTCAAGGCCCTTTAGAAGAGTCGTCTATTTGTATGTATCTCTCGGGGTGCCGAAGTAGGCATGGAAGAGAAATATCTCTCTCTCTTTCATTCTATTTAAGCTTGTGATGACACGTCAAGTCATTTTTTATGATTCTAAGCATTATGTTTCAACTCGTATATCATTTATATGCATTCATGTTTAAGTTGGCAAACTTATGATGATTTTACACTTATGTTGAGATTTTGAAAATGGTGTTTCAAATGTATTGTTGCACCTTTTTGGGGGTGATTTATTTATGATCACTCTTGTTGTGTATGTTTTGTTTACATTCGGGGATGAATGTTCCCAAGGGGGAGATATTAAAACAACCCCAAAACGTGCCTGAACATGTGCCTCATAGTGTCTGAAATCGTAATTTCCATAAATCTAGAAATCTATTCATTATCTCAAAAATACGGCTTTATATTTTTGTTTAAGGAGTCAAATTGAGTGGGAAATGGGTCTAACCTGAATGTTACAACAACTGTATCAAAATCTGGAAATCGCAAAAATGTGATTTAGGAGGGTCAATTCTAAAGGGGCATATCTCTTAGCATACAAAAACCTGGGTTTCCTACGACATACCAGTTAACGCTCTTTGAATTAGCTTTTCAACGCACATTATTTCACCTATTTTGAATCGGATGAAGGAGTTCTTCTCATTTTCGTAAAACTTGTTTGTGGAGAAATGCAATTTCCAGAGGCAAATACGCGTCGCGGTACTATTATTTGTGGTGCCAGTTTCATTCCAAGACTTTTAAGTCTTGGCCTAAGGGTTCCCATACTTTAAAATACCTATACTTAGACTTATTTCACCCTCATATAATCCAAAATATTCTCCAAAACTCACAAAAATACTTAGCCAAATATTTACTCCCAAATTCAAGTTCCCAAACCCTCATCCGGATCTTAGGAAATCCTTCAAACATAAAGTCTCCATTAAAGTCTTCTTAAAGTCTTCTTCAAGAAATTCTTTAAAGTCAAGGTATGTGGTGTTTTAACCATGGGGTCCTTCCAGCCATGGTGCCTAAGCCTCCTTTTTACTTAAATTGCATGATTTAATATTGATTTAGATAAGGGTCTTTATTATTATAAATTTCACTGCACAGTGATTTGGGGTTTATGAAAGTATGATTGTCTTAGTATGTTTTGAGCTATAAATATTGCACCTAATGTAAGATTTGATGAGGGGTTTTGATGTATATTTCTTAAGGGTGTTGCAAGGTGTTGGTTGATGGTTTTACAATGGATTTTCTTGTATGATTTCACTCTTGAATTGCATTGTTTACACTAGCACTACACTCCCGCCAAGTGTTTGATAAAATGTCCGGCTAGGATTTCTTGAGGAATTGAAGGTCCAATGCATGTCCTATAAGTTGAATAGTGTAATGATGGTTATATAATGATGAAAAAATGATGACATGCTGATGAATCAATGGTATGCAGATGGTATATAATGATGAGAGGAAATGTAGGTTTATGATGACCTTGTGGTGATGAAAGTATTTTGTATATGTATTAAATTCATGAAAAGTATCTATAATGTTGCAAGTCAATCACCTTGTTGAGGGGGGAAGGGGCCAAGCCTTAATCACCTTGTTGAAAGGGTGCCAAATCTCAATCACCTTGTTCGTCATGATGAAATCCTAGGGCCTAGACGCGACATCGTTCAAGGCGAACCCAAAGGGACTCTAAACAAGCATCATAAAGCATCATTATACATCCTTGGTCACGCAAGTGCTAAATCAAGCATCAAAGATAAAAGAATGAGGAAAATTAGGGCTAAGGAAAACACTTGCACAATATCATTGTCAAAATATAAGAGTTAAACTCATATCATAGATACATAACATATTCAACAAACACCTCTAATACATAGATAAGAGCGGAGGCTAAGATAAAGTAACCGGACTCACCTTCATAGTCAAAATAGACAATAAAGAAGTGTGTCTTAATACATAATAGAAGAAACATAAACTAGGTCCCCAAAGTGGAGGACGCACTAACTAGCTTGAATAGCACTGAACTAACCACATGGAGGAGGAGGATCAACTTGGGCTCCGGTTCCTACAAGGTGACATCATGTAGGCATAGAGTATGTGTTAGTATATTTGAATGTACTAAGTATGTAGGATGCAATGCAACAATAGATAGGCATCATAATAAAATGCATAATATTAAGCAATAGGCATAATATACAATATGATATGTATGATTAATGCTTAAGTAAAACATGCTTAAGTAAGTCATGCTAATGTTGGATATCATATGTGTTTAAGAGACCAAGCTAGTTATTCAAGGTATAACACCCTCACATGGTTGATGGTAATCACACCTTACCAACATGGTGATGAAGTATAAACCCCTCGCATGGTTGATAAGTATAAACCCCCAACATGGTTACCTGGGCTCTTGTCCCCCCGAATCGGGTACAGTCTAATGCAACACTTTACATAGAGTATATCATATACATAAGCTCATTACATCATTTTAACATCACTCATATCATATCTCATGCTTTGGGCCTAGTATAAAATCATGAAATATAGGAACGAAATCAAGTAAGAAAATCCATTGTAAAACCATCAATCAACTTTCTATGATCATGCCCTCACATTTATAACATGCATCAAAACCCTCAATCATGAGCCATTATGACCCTTCCCACATCTAGGACACACATCAATAGGAGCCATCCCACTAATACCTTGAGGCCTAGGGAAGTCATTGGCAAGCTCCCTAGTAGTAGTATCAGGAGGCCGTTGGCCTTGACGAAACTTAGCACCCTTTAAGAATTTACCCTTAAGTGGATCCTCTTGGCCTCATGCCCTCTTATCTTCCTTAATTTCTCCTTCTCCATTTGTTCGGAATAGGTCATCAACCTACACAAGTCCATGTAACTAATTAGCATGGCAGACCGCATTCTTCACTTACCGAGTCAGAGACCCCCATAACGAAATTATTCATCCTAGATATAGGATCGACCACCCAATGAGGAGCATATTTTGAAAGTTGATTAAATTTGATGGAATACTCCCTCACACTCATATCACCTTGTTTCAATTTCATAAACTCTACCAACTTTGCTTCTCTAAGCTCAATAGGGAAGCCTAATTAAGGATGTCCAATTTGAACTCCTCCCAATGGACCACATTGCCAAACCCCTTCTCACCCTTCCATTTATTATTCCAAAATTAGGATACCCCTTTGAGTTGGTATATTGCCAACTCCACCTTTTCATTTGGCCCAACACTCATGATATTCAAGATTTTATAGACCTCATTAATGAACTCTTGTGGATCTTCATCCACCTTTGATCCATGGAAAATTGTAGGATTTATCCTTATGAAGTCTCTTACCCTCACCCTTAGGGTAGTAACATGAGAGGCTTGGACTCCTTGTTAGACATGGTTGGCCACCACATGGGCAAGCATAGTAAGAGCATCCCGAAGCTCACCATTGGTAGGTTGCTCCTCGAGTGTTTGGGCACGTTTTCCTATAGTGTTTGGCATTATCTAACATATCAAATAATAATCATTAGGGTGGAAAACTTACCACAACTATAGATCATGACATAGAACATAAATAAAGGAAACATTTCCTAAATAGCTTCATAGCCTCCTATTCATAGTCATGGCGCGCTTCACAACCATGAATAAGACTTTAATCAACACAGTATGTGTTAGACTCTGAGGATCTATCAACCTAGTACTCTGATACCAATTTTTTCAAGACCTAAGCCTAGATCCTAGATGCGACACGATGCAAGGGGAACCCAAAGGGACCCTAAGCAAGCCTCACAAAGCATGATTACACATCCTTGGTCGCGCAAAAATAAATCAAGCATTAAAGATAAAAGAATGGGTAAAACTGGGGATAAAAGAAAAGCTTTCACAATATCATAGTCAAAAGACAAGAGTTAAACTCATATCATAGATACATAACATATCCAACAAACACCTGTAATACATAGATAAGAGTGAGGGCCAAGATAAAGTAATCGGGATCACCCTCATAGTCAAAATAGGGAATAAAGAATGGTCTCTCAATATAAAGTAGAATAAACATAAACTAGGTCCCTGAAGTGGAGGACTCACCAACTTACTTGAATAGCACTGAACTAACCACGTGGTGAAAGATGATCAACTTTGGGCACCGGTTCCTACATGGTGATATCATGTAGGAATAGAGCATGCGTTAGTACATTTAAATGTACCAAGTATGTAGGATTCAATGCAAAAATAGAGAGGCATCATACTCAAAATACGTAATATTAAGCAATAGGCATATTATACAATATGACATGTATGATCAATGCTTAAGTAACTCATGCTCATATATGATATCATATGTGTAGAAGAGGCTAAGCTAGCTGTTCAAGGTATTTACCATTTGGTGGTTGTGTAGTATAAAACCCTCACATGGTTGATGGTAATCACACCTTACCAACACAATGACAAAGTATAAACCCCTCGCATTGTTGATGAGTATAAACCCCAACATAGTTACTCGGGCTCTTGACTCCCCGGACCGGGTATGGTCTAATGCAATACTTTATATAGAGTATATCATATACATAATATCATTTCATCATCATAACATCATTCATATCATATCGTATGCTTTGGGCCTTTAATTCCTCAATAAGCCACATCCGGACAGTTTATCAAACACTTTGAGGGTATGTAATGTGAGTATAAAACCATGAAATATAGGAATAAAATGATGAGAAAATCCATTGTAAAATCATCAATTAACACCTTGGAACACCCATAAGACATATACATCAAAACCCCTTCTCAACTCTTATAGTAGATAAAAGATTTATAGCTCAAAACATAGCAAAACAGTCACGACTTTACATAGCTTTAACATAGTGTGCAATGAATTCCATAATAATAAAGACCCATTTGTATAGCAACTTTAAATCATGCAATTTATGTAAAAAGAGGCTTGGTTATCATGGGTGAAAGGAACCCATGAAAGAAATCCACATACCTTAGCTTATAGATGAACTTGTTGAAGATTGGAAATGGAGACTTGAAGCTTGAAGAAGAACCTTGAAGGAGAACCTTAGCTTGGGATGAGGGTTTGGGACTTGAGTTTGGG
>JAOTQJ010196120.1:0-20725 GCA_025642045.1 Solanum sejunctum
ACATAGAAGTATCATGTATAGTCATTAATAAATGTTACAAAATACTTCTTTCCACCACGAGATGGTATTGACTTCATGTCACAAATATCAATGTGAATTAAGTCTAAGGGATTTGAATTCCTATCAATAGACTTATAGGGATGCTTAACATAATTATATTCCACACATACTTGACATTTTGACTATTTAAGTTCAAACTTTGGCAATAGATTCAAATTACTTACTTTTTTAAGGTTTTATAATTTACATGTCCTAAACGTGAATGACATAAATCATTTGACTCAAGTAAATAAGAAGAAGTTTTGAACTTTATTACTTTCAACAAATATTACATTCAGTTTGAAAAAGCCCTCAATAAGGTAGTCTTTTTCTACATATATCTGATTTTTGCTAACTACAACTTTATCATAAACAAGAACACATTAAAATCTATTTTTGACCAAGAGACCAGCAGAAACTAAGTTCTTCCTCATTTTTGTAACTTGGCAAACTCTGTTTAAAGTCAACACCTTGTCAGATGTCATCTTTATATACTTTTTCATAACCTTCAACTTTCGCTGTGGAAGAATATCCATGCAAATGATCATCAGGTGCAGTGGGGGTATATGTTGTAAAGGTTTCTTTAACTGCACAAATTTGTGAAGTGGCTCCAGAATCAAGCCATCACTCATTGGGATTTCCTACCAAGCTGCATTAAGTCAACTAGCACCAAGATTCTCCACTTCTTTATTCTTCTCAATCATATTTGCTTGATTCCTTTTCTTTTGCTTCTTTGAAGAGCGGCAATCAGTAGCTTTATTTCCAACCTTCCCACAGTTATGACCATTACCCTTGAACCTCTTTTTAGGCAGATTGCCTTTTGGTCCAGATGGCTTATTTCTTTTTTTGACATTTGGTCCTTCAATAATATTCGCCCCTTCTATTGTTGAATTTGTCAATGACCCCTTTTCTTCCACTTTATTGTCCTCTTTAATTCTCAACTGTACGATGAGATCTTCAATAGACATCTCCTTGCATTTATGCTTTAAGTAGTTCTTGAAGTCCTTCCAAAGTGGGGATAACTTCTCAATGATGGCTGCCACTTGACAAGCATCATTCATAACCAATCCTATATTAAAGAATGTGTGAGTATTAAGAACCAATTTAATATGTTTGAATCAGGTATTAAATAAAATTATATCTTCTGCAAGGAGATCACAAATTATAACCTGCAACTTCTAAACTTGGGTAACAACCGCTTTACTATCTACCATCTTATAATCAAGGAACTTTGCCATAATAAACTTTTTCATTCTGGCATTTTTAGTTTTGTACTTCTTTTCCAAACCCTCCCATAGTTCCTTAGACATCTTCAAGTACTGTACACATTGTACAAATCATCATGCAAGTCACTCAGAATATAGTTCTACATAGGAAATCTGAGTACTTCCAAGCATCATTCACTAATAGTAGTTCACCATCTCGAGTTCCTTCTGGTAGTATAGCAACACTCTCATTAATGAATCTCTACTAACTTAGGACAGCCAAGTAGAAGAATATTTTTTTTGTTGGCAACTCTTGAAATCAACAGTAGTAATTTTGCAGGTTTTTCTGTCATGGAATTGCAAGCCTAACATTTGAATAATTTGCAGATGTTATTGCAACATTCATTATTCTAGCATTGACTTCATTTGGATTAGAAATTGTTTTTGTCACAAATAGATAGAAGAGTTAGTATACTAATCAACAAGACTGAATCTATATACTACGTATTTCTATCACAAATAGACAGAACACTAAATTCTCAAAAGATATAAAAAAAATTTAGAAACTAGGAATGTGGGAAGGAACAAGTAAACTATTAAATTTCTTAAGCTTGTTATTCCCTCTATATTCAACCAATACTAGAAACAGTAAATAAAGAAAATTAAAAATAAAATTATAAAATAATCTGAGTTCACAGAATTCATTATGTGTCCTTAAGGGATTTAATCTCCTCACTGTACCCAATGTTATAGATTCTAGTATTGGTACGAACTCACCTGTTCATGAAACGACCTAAAAAAGTGCATGAAAATGTACCTCAAACGTGCTCAGAATTGTAATTTCCATATATCTCAAAATTAGTGCGTGATTAAAAATCTGAGTTCATATTCTTGTTTAGGGGGTCAAATTGAGTGGTAAATGGGTCTAACTCTAATTTAAGAGCAATCATATCAAAATTTAAAAATCGCAAAATGCGATTTCCAGAGAGCAATCCACGCCCCTGGCACAACGAGCCAAAGGCGCGTTACTGTGTTTTTTTTTGTGCACTATTTTCTATTTCGGTCCAAGACTTTTAGGTGTTGGGACTAAGTGTTCCTATGCATGAAAATACTTATGCTTAGCCATATTTCACCCTCATATGATTCAAGACATTCACCAATACTCACTCAAACACTTAGACAAATATTTTATCCTAAAACTCAAGTCCCAGAACTCATCCAGATCTAAGGATTTCACTCAAGCTTCAAGTCTCCATCTCCAATCTTCATCAAGCTATTCTCCAAGGTCAAGGTATGTGGGTTTCAACCATTGGGTCCTTTCACCCATGGTTCCCAAGATTCCATTTCATCTAATTTACATGATCTTAAGTTGATTTTAAATATGGGTCTATTATTATGAATTTGACTATGAACTATGTTTAGATTTTGTAAAAGTATAACTGTTTGAGCTTGTTTTGAGCTATGAATCTTGGATCTAACTTGAGATTTGATGAAGGGCTTGAAGCATATTGTATGATTATATTACCAAGTATTAGTGGTATTATTTACTTCAAGATTTCTTGCATGATTTCACTCTTTAATTACATGATTTTATACTAGCATTGCACATCTACCAAGTGTTTTATAAAATATTCGGATTATGATTCTTGAGTTGTTAAAGGCCTAATGCTTGGCATATAAGATATACGACTTTATGATGATGAAAGTATGTTGTATATATGTTACTTTCATGATGAACTTCCATAGTGTTGTGAGTTGACAAAGCCTAGCTCGGGGGTTGTAGGCCGAGTAACCATACGAGGAGTTGGTACCTTGGTTACATAGTATGGGGGTAGTAGGACCATATAACCATATTGAGTGTTTGGTACCTTAGTTGCCTAGTACGGGATAGTAGGCCCCTATAACCATATTGAGGGGTTGGCACCTTATTAACCATATCGAGGGATTTGTACCTTGGTTGCCTAGTACAAGGGGTCGTAGGCCCATATAACCATATTGAGGGGTTGGTACCTTGGTTGCCTAGTACAAGGTGTTGTAGGCCCATATAACCATATTGAGGGGTTGGTACCTTGGTTGCCTAGTACAAGGGGTCGGAGTCCCGTATAACCATATTGAGGGGTTGGTACCTAGTTAACCATATTGAGGGGTTTGTACCTCATTCGCCTCTCGAAGGAGGTGGTAGGCCTTGGATATTCTATATTAATGGTCACTTGCTACACATGTATTTTGTTCTATATAAGCATGGCTTACTTCAAGCATCCTTAATTCATGTCATATTATTACTATGCTATCTATTGCCTATGATATTCTATTTTGCCTATGTTTTCTATCTATTGTTGCATTGCATTCTATATACTTAGTACATTAAAACGTACTAACATATACTATATGCCTACATGATATTACCATGTAGGAATCGCAGCCCTATCTAATCATTATCATCCTCCACGTGGCTTGTACTATTGTCTTTAAAACTTATTGGTGAGTCCTCTATTCAGGGGACAATATTTATGATCTTATGCTATGTACTAAAACTATCTTCACTTATGTATGTATTAACTATGAGGGTGAGCCCGGTTGCTTGTCATGGCCCTCGCTAAGTATGTAAGTTTTAGAGGTGTTGTTGGACATATTTTGTATTATGCCATGAACTTTGACTCTCGATGTTTTATTATGAAAGATATACCTTAGCCCTGATTATCCCTATTTTCTATCTCTTGTTGTCATTTTATTGCTTCTGCGACCGAGGATGTGTAATATTATGCTAAGAGCTTGCTTGGGGTCCCTTTAGGTTCCCAGTACATCATGTCATGTCTAGGCTGTAGGCTTGGATCATGACAAACTTGGTATTAGAGCACTAGGTTGTTAATGATACTCGGCATCGAACACACTGTATCGATTGGAGTCTTATTCATGGTTGTGTTGTGCACCCAACTATGAGTAAGGCTATGAGGTGTTTCAGGAAATGTTCCCCTCCTTCTTACTCTATGTCATGCTATAGAATTTAAGGTAAGGTTTTTTCCTCTAACGATTGATCTTTGCTATTCTAAATCATACCTAACACAAGAGGAAGAAGCGCCCACACATCCGAGGAACAATCGACTCATTGTAAGCTCTGGAGTGCTCTCACTTTGCTTACACAGATTGGACTAATCAAGGGGCCCAGGCCTATCATGCTCCTACTCTGACATCTTGGGTGAGAGACTTTATAAGGATTAACCCACCGGAATTCTATGGGTTTAAAGTAGATGAGGACCCTTAGGAGTTCATTGATAAGGTGTATAAGGTATTGACTATCATAGGTGTTAGGTCAGAGGAGAAGACAGAGTTGGCGTCTTACCAACTCAAGGGGGTACCACAAATATGGCACAATCAATGGGAGAAGAAGGGAATCAATAATGTGGTGCTTTGGGAGGAGTTCAAGCGGCTTTCATTAATTGGTTCTTTCCTCTTAAGCTTAGGGAATTTAAATTAGTGGAGTTTATAAATTTAAGGAAAGGGTCTACAAGTGTGAGGGAGTATAGACTCATGTTCAACCAACTTTCAAAATATGCTCCACACTTGGTGGCCAACTCAAGGTCTAGAATGAATAAATTTATGGTGGGTGTTCTTAACTTGGTGAGTGAGGAGTGTCGGTCCACTATGTTGATTAGTGACATGGATTTATCTCGTTTGATGACCTATGTCAAATAAATATAGGATGAAAAGCTGAGGAAAAGAAGGAGCAATGAGGCTAAGAGGGCCTGTTTTTAGGGGAAGTTCGCAAGGAGGCCAGTATCATCAAGGCCAAGTATCTTCTCATGCTCCTTATAGGAGGTTTGCCAATGACCTCCCAAGGGCCTAAGATGATGGTGATATGGGTCCTATTGATGTATGTCCGAAGTGTGGCAAGGGTCATAGTGGCCCATGCTTAAAGAATATTGGTACTTATTATGGTTGTTGGGAAATAGGGCATAAGGCAATAGATTGTCCTCAAAATCACAACAAGGGTTAGGATGTTCATCCTCAAGGCCG
The DNA here is from genome assembly GCA_025642045.1 of Solanum sejunctum. NCBI lineage: Eukaryota > Viridiplantae > Streptophyta > Magnoliopsida > Solanales > Solanaceae > Solanum > Solanum sejunctum. The sequence continues at coordinate 5,259 of JAOTQJ010196120.1, forward strand.
AGGTGCCAATGTGTTTCCTTTAGGAAGAGATGGTTAGCAAGATGGTGCCCAAGGTACTATCAGTTTTATGCATTGCATGGGAGGCAAGGGGCTGATGAGGTTCCCAATGTCATCACTGGTATGTTAAAAATCTTTGATTTTGATATGTATATATTGATAGACTCGGGTATCACTCTTTCTTTTATTACTCCTCTTATTGCCAAAAAGTTTCATGTTGAGCCTGAATTGTTGTGTGAGTCATATGAGGTGTCTATTTCTATTGGTGCATCTATTGTTGCTTGAAGAGTCTATAGAAATTATCTCGTTTGCATCTTGCATAAAATATTGCCTTGTGATCTTGTTGATTTAGATATGGTTGATTTTAATGTCATTCTTGAGATGGATTGGTTGCATGCATACTATGCCTCTATTAATTGTAGAACCTATAGAGTCAAATTTTAATTCCCCAATGAACCCGTCCTTGAGTGGGAGAGTCATGATGTGGTGGTCAAGGGTAGGTTCATCTCTTTCATTAAAGCCCGTAAGTTGATCTCTAAGGGGTGTCTATATCATCTTGGAAGGTTAGGGATGTGGAATCCAATGTCCTTCCCCTAGAGTTGGTTCCATTTGTAAATGAGTTTCTTGATGTCTTTCCAAATAACCTTCCCGGTGTTCCTTCCGAAAGGGAAATAGATTTTGGTATAGACCTTCTTCCCAATACTCAACCCATTTCTATTATCCTTTATTGTATAGCCTCGACGGAGTTAAAGGAGTTGAAGGAGCAATCAAGGAACTTATTGGAGGAGGGTTTTATTAGGCCTAGCCAATCACCTTAGGGTACGCCGGTGTTATTTGTGAAAAAGAAAGATGGGTCTATTAGAATGTGTATTAACTATCGACAACCTAATATGGTTTCCATCAATAATAGGTATCCTCTTCCCAGAATTGATGATTAGTTTGACCGATTGCAAGGGGCTAGTCACTTCTCTAATATTGATCTTCGGTTCGGGTATCATCAAGTAAAGGTGAGGGAGTGTGATATTCCCAAGACGACCTTCCGGACTAGGTATAGGCATTATGAATTTGTTGTGATGTCTTTTGGGTTGACTAATGCACCGGCTACCTTCATGTATCTTATGAATAGGATCTTTAAACAATACCTTGATTCATTTATTTTGGTTTTTATTGATGATATTTTGATCTACTCTCGTGGTGAGGAGGAGCATATGGGTTATTTGAGGGTTGTGCTACAAAGGTGAAGCCATCAAAAAGGCGAGAGAGATCTTCAATGGCGACTCGCTGAAGCAGTTTGGCAAACTCGACTTAGCTCATCAAAGTATCAAAGAACTGAGACCAAGGTGAAGCAGGAAAGGCGAGATTAAGAGGTTAATTGTGACTTGCCGACTCAGATGACGAGTAAGATCTAGCTCACCAAATGCTCTAGAATGTCTTGGTCGAAGTTAAATTGAAAAAGGCGATAGAAAGAGGAAAGAGTGTTGACGAGCTCGATTAAGATCGCCGAATTGAAATTTTTGCCTAAGTAAAATAGTTCAATTTTGAATGATTCAGGAAGTTTTCAGAGAGTGTTTTGCAAGAGCACATATATTTTGATCTGAGAATGATTTTAAGGATTTTATAATTAGATTGAGTGATCTAACAATGAATTTGAAAAAATTACACTCCATCACCATTGATGAATATTAATTTGATACAATTTTTGTTTTTATTTTCATGTCTAGCTAAAATTTCAATTTTTCTAGGGGGATGTAATGGTTGAATTGATAGATTTTCTTCATGGGTGTTTGACAATTGCCTGATTATTGATTGAATTATTATGGATTTCTTAATTCCTCCATGTTTAATTTAAGAAGTAATCTTGCAAACATACTTCTAGCTTAGATCTCTATGCATGCTTGAGAAAGTTGTGTAGAGTGGGTGAAATTGATGAACATCTACTAATTTATGTTAGTATAATTGCTTTGAAGAGATAGTAATTGTGTTGAGGTATTGGGTGTTTCATATTGTTGTACCAAACTTGTGTTTGAGAAAATGAAGTTTGAAAGTTGATGCATTTTTGAGAGTTGCAAGCCAAATTATAATCACACTCAGCCTATCTATTCGAGTTCAATCAATTTTGTGGAGTGTTAACACCCAATCGAGACCTATTGTTGTCTATCCCCCTAGAATAGCCTTCCCTCAATTTGATTACAACCCAATTTTATCAATTTGATTTTAAATATTTGTTGATTAGTTACAATTATATATTTACGTCTAATTCCTTTTATTTCTCAACACTTCACAATTCTTCATAATATTATCACTTCTCAATTGAAATCTAACCAAAACATTCCCTATGGATTTGACCCCAACTACTTAGTTGGGTTATGTATTACCAATGATCGTCATATTCCTTATTAGGTTTAGGATACACCTGAGTATTATCAAAACGATACTATTGTCGGGGAATGGCATTAGTATAGATATCATTTGAAGAAGTTTTAGCGTAAACTAGTTTTGTGAAGTGAATTAACTTATTAGATTTCTTTTTCTTTATCGGTTCAGGTTACGAAATAAATGTCCATGGTAGTGTTACTAGGACACAAGTAGCGCAGATGAATGATGTTGAAAACATGAATGATGTGAATTTGAATGCCCTTGAACACGTGAGAGTTATTCGCTTACCGTCGATTCATGGGAACATTTCATGTGACGGTATGCTTCAGCTGCTCCAAATCAAGGGATTCTTTAGAGGCCTCGATCATGAGAATTCTCATGATCACATTTAAAATTTCCTTGACATTTGCAGTCCTTTCTCATTCAAGAATATTTCTTAGGAGTCAATTTGGCTTATATTATTTACATTATCGTTGGTTAGATAAGCTACTAAGTAGTCATTTGAGCTACCACATGATTCTATTACTTCATGGGAGGAGCTGCTGGAGACCTTCTATGAAAAGTTTTTCCCTCCTTCGAAGATATTGAATCTTAAGGACAACATTCAAAATGTCAAGAGGATAGAAAGTGATCCTATACATGAGACATGGTTGAAGTATCAAAAGCCATTGATGCAATGTTCTAATCATGGGGTATCGGATCATCTTTTGGTATAATACTTCTATAAAAAACTTGATAATGTTAATAAAGATATCGTGGACAAGCTTGTTAGAGGTAGTATTATAAGGCAAACTTTTGAGAGAGCCCAAGAGTGCTTGACGAGATGACAAAGATTAACCGAGTGTGATAGACTCAATATGATATGGTTACTCCACCCTTGTTGTATTTGATAAATGAGCAAGTCGAGAAGAATCAAGAAAGAGATGAATATGGCTAAAACGATGACTTAACTCAATTTATTGACCAAACATATTATGAGTGCTAAAAAGACTATGAATGCTATTGGGGCAAATGAGAGTTCTTCCCAAGATGATGCATTGTTTGATCCTATATATGATAAAGAGATTTAATTTTTGTTAAATGAACTAAGAGTTTTCATCCAGATTTCCAAAGACTAGGTGTAAATCAAGGATGGAACTGAGAGCAAGATTAGAAAAATCATAGAAATAATTAGAGGGGTCATGTTGTGGATACAGAGAGGTTTATTCCATCTCAAGGTAATTATTAAATGATATCAAGCTCAAGCATCTATAATTTTTCTTATAAATAATACTTAACTCAAGCATCTATAGTAACATCTAGTTAGTTTTCTTAAATTTGAATGCAACCCCAAACTTTATAATCTAATTAGGTGAAATAGATGATAGATCCTTAAGTTGCTAGTGTTCGCACTTGATAATCGATGTCCTTATTCTCATATATTATTAGTACCATATCATGAAAGTCCAGTAGATCTACTACTAGAACAATTCATAACTACTGAGAATGTCATACTCAAATTACTCACACTTTCCTTCTTATTGGATAACTACAATACATCACCAAATTAATTTTATCTCCAATTAAATGATCTAAACTATTTTAAAAATAAGGTCGATAGCAAAAGTAACACAACTCATGAATTTAACCAAGTGAACGCATGTACCATCATAGTAGTTGTATTCTAACCATTCTTGATATACATCCACACTATGAACCCACAGTAGAAGATTCAATCTTGATTGTCACAACATCATCCTCATCTTATACTAAGCAATATAATATTTCATGATTAACTCCAACAATTGTATTTTTTAAAATTATCACATTCATAACATAGTAATTCCCTTATTATACTACACTCAATTATCAAACCACTTCAGATATCGAACAAACTATACCAGTACTACTTTCCTTACTAAATCATAAATCAGAAAGTGTAAAGTGTTCATGAAGTCTCTTAATTATTATTCATCTTTTAATATCATATCTCAAAAATATTATTCAACTACAACCTTATTCAACCTCTTCAGATCGTCAAAAAATTCCAAGTTTCACCACAAATCTTTTTCATAAGTCCATTTTTGTCGCAAAACTAAATCTAACACCAAAATCATATAATGACACTCCAAATGCATATAAAAAATCAAGCATGAATTCTCACTATAAGTAAGAGAATGGAATAAGGCAATTAATGTTAGATTGGACCAAGAACGCATGATAGAGAATCAAGACGTGAAAATTTTCGCTGAAGTCATAATAGCCCCGTGAAGACAATTAATGAACATCTCCAAATTGATTCTCGAAACTCTATTAAACTTAACTCATATAGATGTCAGATCTATGAACCTACAACTTTAATAGCATTTTATCATGATTCGAACTCTAGGTGTGATGACACTTGCCAATAGACAAGTCAATGTAATCAATAATATAAGTAAAAATAAAGCAAGCAGAATTTAAAGTATAAAGTAATAAACTAGAAATAGGTACTACAATGATTAACAAACTATAATTCTAAAATTCAAATCAAAGATCTAGTGTCATGCGTACAAACCTCTAGAATTTAGAAAGAATAAAAGAAAAAATGCAAGCCTCAATGTCTCAGTCCTCAAATAGAACAAAGTATAAAATAACAGAAATTGAGGGTCCAATGAAGAGATAAGCCTCTATCTCTCAAGTAATTCATAAGCTCAATCCAAGTAAGGAACAAAGAAGTCAGGATGACAAAACTCACCACCTACACAGGTGTGGGAGCAAAAGGTGAATACCAAGTAACACAATATTCAACAAATAAATATTAAACATAAAGTAAACAATGAAGCACTCAAGTATCCCTGACATATTCAACCAATCCAACAAACTAAAAAATTGTAAATTAACATTAGCTCCAACCTATATAGTCAATAAAATTCAGTCAAGTAACGAACAAGATGTTAATAATCAGTCTTCTTAAGTCCACAAAGTTTATGAAATAATAAGTCACTGAAAACAACATTCACAATTCACAATGAGCAAATGATATAAAAGATCATGCAATGCAATATCAAACAATACGTTTCATATCTGTCCTACAATACATCTATTAATCAACTCAGGCTGAAACTCATAGGGGCCACGAACTAACTATGCATTCGCTGAAATCATTTCTCTCTGTTATATTCATATGTAGATGAAATCATTTTCCTTCATGTTTTATCATATATTGCCACAACTATTTTTCTTCGATATTTTCATATCTAATCGAAATTATTTTTCTTTAGCTTTCAAGAAAAAGTAAATCCTATTTACTTTTCAAGTCAATGCAAATAGTATATAAAAAGAATGTATGAGTATATGATGAATTTGACAAAATAGTCCACTCAATTTAACAATCACAACCCTTTCTCTCGATATAGAGTCTGACCCATTTAATTAAATCTCTGAAATTCAAGAATCACATTGTCACATCAAATCACCTTGTCATTGTTATTATTTTGTCTCATCTTAGTAGATTATTTTATAAACAATATAAATTTTTATTACCCCCAACTTATATAGAAAAAAATATAAGATTCAACTTAATTAGAGTTCAGAAATTCACTTACGTCAAAGTAATCAATTAATAACTCCAACAACACTTAAGCCTTTCCTTTACATCGGACTTTTGGTTCAACAAATTCTATTCATAGAATCACAATAAAAATATAAAAACACCACCACCAAATTTATCAATTTTGAAAATCGAATTTAAAAAGTGTCAAAATTCTCTTTCTGAAAAATTAGGGGTAAATTTAGCATTCAGCACATAATTATGTTACCTAAAGCATTTGAAATTTACTAGCGAAAATCATTTCCAAAATAAAGTTGAAATCAGTACAAAATCTTCATTTTGATTCATGTTCATAGAAGAATTCCCAAAAATTGAAGTTCAAAATCAATTGAAATCATAAATAATTGAGAAAAATCAAATATTCTAGATTAAAAATCACTTACCAAATAAATTAATCTTGAAAAATTACTGTAAAATCAACATGCTAAAGGTCTCAAAGCTGAAGAATAGAGAATGAAAAAAGAGAATCAGTCCAATAATAAGTCTTAGATGCTATTTAAACGACTAAACGGTAGCTTTTGTAACACTCGCTAATTGAGCGACTACTGCTAAAATGGATAAGGAATTGCTTAAGCGATGCATCGCTTTTGCAGTCCTTGACCACTTAAGTGAACAAGTCCAAAATGAGTGCATCACTTAAGCCACGGGTTCCTACTTTAATAGTGATCGCTTAAGTGATGACCAAGGCACCGCAAAACTGGAACTTGCAACCCATCCACCAGCGCACAAGGTTCAAATATACACACAAATCATATATGCAATTCTTCGTACAGACAATCTTAGGGATTCATTTGAAACTCCGTACACATAAATCATATATGTAATTTTGCTAAATTTTACGTTCCAGACTCAATCGTCAGAATTCGAATTTAAGATTTTCCTTACCTATAATTTAATTAGTCATAATCCGAACAATTTAAGGCTCTAAAAGGATCAAAATGCACGTGAGGCTTACAAAAATTATACAAAAGTCCTTTCTAGATCTATAATCACCTTCTAAATCCAATGAAATCATCAAAAATTCAATCCGAGCATCAGAACATAAAATGTGAATCAAAATCAAACTTTGATCTAATGTAATACAAACTTCCAACTAAAGACCTCAAATCCACAGAACAACTCCAAAATTGAAAATGACGATACTCCTACGATAATTTTTCATATGTTGGAGCTAATGGAATTGACATAATTTTATTCCAAACCTCGTAGCTTTGATTGGTACCAAAAACCACTTTTCAACAATTTAATCCTTCAAAAAAGTTCAATAAAATTTCAAAATTAAGTCCATAAATTGATTAAACATGACTTGGAGTAGCTATAAAAAGGATAAAATAATAATTTTTTATAATTTCAAAAATACCGTCAGAGATCATTACATGTTTCGATAACACTAACAATAAATAATCATGATCGTCTCCTGAAATCAAACAAATATTGTAATCAAACTACATTATATGAACATAAAGTTAGTGTCAACCTTAAACTTACTTTAAGAGAGAACAATCACATAGTGACAACAGATTATTCATTATACAAATTATATATTCTTGATCATACACTTATACGTACATTAATAAATATTGATATTAAGGCACATTCAAGTACATAAAAGGTTTTTTTTTAAAAAAAGAATATTTGGGAATAAAAAATTTCTTACCTTCATATACTTCTTTTGCTACATATTACAAACCAATATAATAAAGAAGAGAAAGTATAACCTTGAATGTGAATCTTTATAAAACTAAATATATGAATTTATATGGACAAAATATAGAGATACCAAAAAAATCATAAACTTACAAAGTAAAGTTTGAAGGTTATGAACATGAAAATATAGGAAGTTATGAATAATAATAAAAGTAAAAATTAAAGAAATATAAGTCATAGATAATTACTCCTTATATAAATTAAAAATAAAAATACAATTACTTAAAATGTTAAAAGATATTTTCATTTTATGATGTATAAGTAGTAGCAGGTCAAAAAAATTATGCAGAGAAAAAAGAGACGTAAGTTATAGGTAGTTACTCCTTGTAAAATAAATTAAATAATAAAGAGAAAATTATTTAGAGTATCAATATTTTATAATTTATAATTAGAAGATGGTCAAAAATGAGAAGAAAAAAAAAGAAAAATAAATTTATTGAGAACAAAAATTAAAGGGGTGGAAGTTTTACTCATTATAAATTGACATGTAAAGAGTCTTTGTTGTAAATATTCCTCCATTAATAAAATATTTATTTATAATTAATTAAGTATTTTATTTTTTTAATAAGATAATTAATTTTAATAAGAGAAAAGCAAAAAAAAAAAAAATGAATGGAGGCTATAGAGAGGTGCCACATTTTATGTTTTTTCTTTACGTATGTGTGTGTACATTCTTGCTATTATTTAGTGGGGACTGAAATAAAACCTTGCATCTGACAATTTTCCACTTAAGAAGAAAGAGTAGTAATGTTTTATCCTATTTTATTGTGTCGGGGAGAGATTGTAATGAAAATACAGGATTAAGAATAACGCTTTCACTAGTAATGCATTTATTAATTATATTTATATTAATTATATATAAGATATTTTTATGTGTTATTTGATTTGATACAATAAAAATAGCATATATTGCAATAAAAATAACATGTATTATATTAAAAAAAATTATTTATAATAATATCCTTCATATTTATGATGGAAAAGATATAAAAAACAATTTTGATATAAACAATTCGGTCTTTAATATATCATGCTAATGCATGCTTTGAAAGCATTGCATTACTAATACCTATAAAATCCATGGTATTAGTAATGCGATCCTTAATACACAATAGAATGTATAACTAATGCAAAGTACAATTACCAAACAAAGATAATGCATATATTATATTTTTCTTAATACACTCTACCAAACAAACTTTAAAGAAATAGCAAGTAAAAATAGAATGCAACATTAATTTTAAAAAATAATAATATTTTAGTAAATTTCAGGAGTATAATGTTATAATAAAATACCTTAGGATGTAATTATAAAAACACCAAGAAACTCAGAGAATAAAATAAAAATTATTCTTTTCGTCCCATTTTATATAATACAATTAGGTATACAAAGTCAAACTTTATATTTAATTTTTGGTGTGAATTCAGCCATAAATTCTTCCTGCTTCAAAAGATAAAATTTACATTTTTAATCACTACATATATAAAATAATATATACATAATAAATAAATCAAAGTACTAATTATATGAGGTATTAAAATAAAATAATTATGAAATTGAATATAACAATATACTTAGAAGAATTTCACACGTACAAGTGGGGTATGGGATAGATTGTTGTACTCATTGTAGACAGTGAAGTTTTGTTGATGAAATTCATATTAAATATGAATTAAATCTTAAATTCATAATGCATCAACCAAATCAAATTATTGGTTAATGAGGTTGGATCGAAATTCAAATTAAAATGACATGACTTAAACAAAGCCCAAATTATATTTGGGCTAGTCCATTAAGTCTACAAGATGAAGCCAACTCATATTCTTCAAGACCAAGGTCAAAATCTCTTAAAATATTTGGACCAAAGTACCCCTAAAACCCTAGCTCACACATATATAAAGGAGTCTTCATAAGACCAAAGGACACACATAAATACATAGAGATCCTTGCTTTTCAGTGATGGTCTGCAAATCTCTACATACAAAGAAGTCTTTATCTCCAAGTGTTGACCCCCAAATGTTTCATCGATTCAAGAACAAGGTAACTTCTTGAGTTGATAATCGTGAAGAGAAGAATCAGAGGATTACATCTTTTGTTTAGATTTTATAAAGATTGTAATCTTCGCACAAATTATTGAAATAAATATCATTGTTTGTCGCTATTTTTCTTTCTTGATTTCCATTTTTCAGGAACGAAACTTAGTCACTTACAAATTGGCATGCTCAGTGGGACAATCTTTACCTCTTATCTCTTCTTTCCAAAGAAAAATCAACATCCAAGAACTTTGAGATGTCTTCTGAAAAGGTCAACTCGAGATCCGCATCCGCAAAAGCCAATGGATCCAAATTCTCTATTGCTGTCGAGAATATCCTTGATGTTTTTCTGGTAAGCATAGGACCCGTCACGAGGAACCAAGCCATAGTGCTAGGACAACAAGCCTCAAAGGTGACCACAAAATCCAAATCTGCTTCTGTCTTTGGTACATCTCCCACAAAAGCCGCAAAAGAAAGAAATATAGCCAAAATGGTCTAGAGGGCTCTCGCTCAATTGAGCTTATCTACCTCCAAAAAGTCCTTTACTTTCGCCAATGGTGATGTTTTGAACATTAAATCTGCCCTACATAACATATTTGCATCCCATGTTTAGAAAAATAGATGTTATTCTCCATCATCTAGAATGGTGATGAATGCGATGGTGACTAATGCTTCGTCCATAGAGGAACAACTTGTAATCTTGACAAGAGCTATTGAAGGTTTGGCAAAATATGTTTAAGACCAAGATGCTCGAATTGTTAAGTTAACTGATAGGATGAAAGGCATGATGGGAAGAAGAATACAGTCATGCACCTGGAAGGTGTCCATAAATACAAGAGACAGTGGATCATCTCACAAAGCAAGTGGAACATGCTAAGAAGACCGTGTTTCCTCTAAAGGAATGATCTCGATAGACCGATTAAAGGAGTTTATCATGGGAACCATTAAGGACAAGTATGAGGTTGCCACAAAATCTTCTATCATATATGCAAAATCATACTCTGCAGGAATTGATAACTTGTAGATGCCTATTGGTTATCAACCCTCAAAATTTCAGCAGTTTAATGGTAAAGGAAGCCCAAAATAGCATGTGGCTCACATTGTTGAAACATGCAATAATGCTCAGACATATGGGGATCACCTTGTTAAATAATTTGTTCGTTCCTTTATGGAAAATGCTTTAAATTGGTACATAGACCTTGAGTCTGGTTCTACTAAAAGTTGGGAACAAATGGAACAAGAATTTCTCAATAGCTTCTATAGCACGAGACGTACCGTAAGTATGGTAGAACTTATAAACACACATCAATAAAATGAAGAACCATGTTTTTAGTCCATTAATCGATGGAGGTACGCAAGTCTCAACTTAAAGATACACTCAGCGAAGCTTCTGATATAGAAATATGCATACAAGGAATGCATTGTGGCCTTCGCTATATTTTGCAAAGAATAAAGCCTAGAACTTTTGAAGAATTGGCTAATTGCGCTTATGTGGAGCTAAGCATGGCATCAGTTGGAACCGAAAGACCACCTATCCAATAGCTCCACAAAGGCAAAGAAAAACAAGTGTTCAAGAAAGTGTGAAGATACTTGCCTAAGGCTGAAAATAAAGAGTCCATGAACGTCAATGTTTCTCCTGTGAAGTTTACCACAAAGGTAAGTAATAAGCAGAGTGTAAAGACAACCTTTTGGAAGACAAGACAAATTGAAAATTGACCTTAAGGGAAATGCAATGGAAGAATTATCCATTTCTTGACTCAGACGTCGCTGTAATTTTTGATGAACTCTTTGAGTTATCAGAGATGAAATGACCGAATGAAGCAGGGAGGAGTGATGATCCGAACTACTGCAAATACCATTGGTTAGTTGGCCATCTTATTGAGAAATTCTTCGTCTTCAAGGATAAAATCATAGACTTAGCGCATGAAGGAAAGATTAAACTTGAAGATGAGAAATCAAGTTCAAATCAAGTCATGATCTTCAACTTTGTAGAAGGGAATGATGTCCCAATGATGAATCTGACAGGAATGATTAATTTTGGAGATTTTGATCACATTCCTGTCAGTGGGTTGTTGCCTCTTTTTACACTAAGTGATGTGGCTTCTGTAGGAGGAGAATCCACAAAAGAGGATGGAGATTGGGAAGATCATCTTGATGATTATGGATGGACTCTTGTGACTCATCTTAGGCGTCATAAAGCAAGTTCACATAAGAAAGATGTAATATCCCACATTTTACATGTACTAATGCTGTGTGAATGAATCATGATATGATTTGGTCAAATTAGCGTCAATTCTTGAAAGTGCTAGAATCTCGTGTTAATGGGCGATATGGGCATCTAATGCTTAAGAGGGTCGAGTATATATGTGTTTTGTGTTAAATTTAGGATATCATAGCCCTAAAGAAAGTAAAAGAATTAATATATTTATATGAATTAATAATCTAGTAAGTGAGTCACCTACTTGATTAGCTTATATTTGCTAGCTCAACGGAGACGAGGCCCAACGTCGAATTTCCCCAAGTCCGATTACGAATAAAATCCATTTTAAGGGTATAATTTTAGCCCATGTTTTAGTATCATAAATGGACCTTATTTCTAGGGTAAGAAGAATGTAAGAAGGGCCCAAGTGTAACACAAACCACTTGGCTATTTGGGCCAAAAAAAACCAACTAAGAAGAAAGCTGAAAATTGGCAGCCAAGGTCCATCAGATTTGATGCCCATTTAGGCATAATTTTGGAGAACTAGCTGCTGAATAATCAGCTTAATTATATGTGATATTAATTGGTCAAGAGGTCAAAAAAGATTTGGCGAAATATCATTATAAAGGCAGTCAAAACAGTTCCCCAATAATTCTCCACTTACACAGAAAAAAATTAGCTTTACTCTCTAAGTTTTCTCTCAATGTTTCTTGACCTTGAGCAGCAGCCAAAAGGATATTTTAGGCTTCTTAAGGAGGATTTCAACTTTGAATATAAAGGTAAGTGATTATAGTTGTGTTTTTAGTAAGGTTTCTTTATGAAAATCAAGAAGTATATGACAGTATGTTATACTGAAAATTCTGGACAGCATGTGTTCAGAAAATTGCTACACACTTGCCTTTTGTTTTAGTAACCTCTATATGATTTGTGGGTTGTATTATGAAGAGAATTTGATGTTATTAACAGGATTTGAGTTATAGATATTACCCTAAGGTTGCTGCCCTGATTTTGGTTTTAGTTAAATAATGAGTTTTATTGTGCCATCTTAAGTGTAATGTTAATTGAAATTTGTGGGTTGCTGGATGGAAGGCTATTGGCTCACGTCCTTCATGATTTCTTGAATGATGTTCTAAGACCGTATTATAACTTTTTATATGTCTAATTATTGTTGGAATAGTTTGGTTAGAGTTGGAACAGGTTTAGAATTGTCGATGTCGAAATGTTGCGAAGGGGGGTAACGTTATGCTGTCCATTTATAGGTTGTGTAGGATTGTTATGTGTTATGATTTGTATACTATTTTTAGGCTGTGAAGGGTCTGAAATGAGTTATACTTGAGGTGTACATAAGAATGGCTGCAAGAAAATACGATTATAAGTGACAAGATTGAAGGAATGCCTTTGGGGCGATAGTTATGAGCTTGCTGTTCGGATATTAGTTTTTTATGATATGGACTTCCTAGAAGTGTTGTGCTGCTGCTAATACTAGTATTATTGCCTAATATGTTATAGATAAATATTTGATGGAAAAGCAGTCGCTCCAACGTAGTAACGAGGTCATACAATGAGGTATGTAAGGCTACTTGATTTCGTATCATTTGGCATGAAACATAGAGTCCTCCTTGGTACAATAAGGCATTTACCAACTCCAACATAACAATTAATTGTGTCTGCATTTTTCTTTACATGTTCATATATTTCCATACTTAATCAACTTTGAATCTACATCCGTATGTAGATACCAAGTCACATGGGTTCTTGTTGCTAAATAAAGTTCACGAGTTATTTTATTTCATACGCATCTCATTATTTATGTAGCGTACTCTTTTCATTGTCATATTATCTTATATGATTATTTACATGTCATATACTACATCTACAGTCCTACAGCTCTAACATTATGATCACCAAAAGAATAATTTCAAAGGTAATTGAAAGATAAAGTGTATTATTTATTGATGGGTGGTAGCCCGATGGGTGGAAGTATCACCTAGCCAAGGACGATCCTAACACGGGTGGTAGCCCGAGGGGTTAGGAAGAACCTAGCCAGGGATGATCCTAATATAGTTTTATCACTAATTAGTTAGTCATTTGTATTACAGTTGTGCACAAATTATACAGTAAAGGTAAAGTAATATAAATAACATAAAGTACATAATTCCAAAGTATAACCAAAGGTGGTCTCTTATCCTACATCATTGTATAGTTTTATTTGAGTTATTATATCATATACAATATTTTTTGCTTTATATATTCAGTATATTATCTCGTACTGACGTCCCTTATGGGGGTCCTGCATTTCATGCTGCAGGTACAGGTGCTAGTTGATCTCCCCAGTAGAGTATAGGACATCCAGCTGCCGTTACAATCTCTAGGTTATTTCGGAGCTTTATGTGTGTCTAGAGCTTATATGTTTGTATTATACAGTTAGTTGAGGCGGGGCCTATCCCGACCCTTGTTAGATGCTCTCTCTTATCTAGAGGCTTTGTAGACTATGTAAACTAAAGAATGGTCATGTCTCATACTTTAGATACCGTAGCCCCAATGGCCTAGCCATATACATTTTCTTTTGGCTTGTTAATACCGTTTACTTTTTTAAAGGCACAATGAAGATAGAAATCCCTTAGAATATGTCTAAAAAGTGCATAGTTATAGGTTGGTTCTCCCGAGCCTTATCGGCATTGGGTGTCGGTCCACCCTAACAAGACTCGAGGCGTGATAAAAGTGGTATCAGAGTGGGTTATCCTAGGGAGTCTATAAAGCCGTGTCAATATAGAGTCTTGTTTATCGATGTGTTGTACACCACATTTATAAGCAGGAGCTACGTGGCATTTAGGAGTTGCTACTTTCCTTTCATTCTTTAGATCGTGCCATAAAGATAGGTGAATTATATCTAACTCCTAAATTATTTTGTACAACAAGCATGTATGCCAGAAACCAGGAAGAACAAAGGTAAAGAAAAGGCAGTAGAAGTGGTGGATAGTTCGCCCAATCATATGAGACAATGAAATAAGGCTCAAGATGAGTCTCTGTCATAGGTATCTCTAAATCCTCCAGCTCCTGATAAACCCAAGAATAGTAAAATTTCCCCAGAACCACCTATCGATGTTACAACGCAGGACTTGAGAAATGCAGTCCAACTATTGACTAGTATAGCTGTTGGCCAAGGCCAAAGACAAGAAAGTCCAATTATAGGTGTAAGTGGTGCAAATAAAGCAGCTGGCATGAGGATACGTGACTTCCTTAATTTGGACCCTCCAACCTTCATTGGGTTGGATCCTACTGAAGATCCCCAAGACTTTATTAATCAGATTCAGTGCACTTTAGATGTTATGCATGTAAGTGGTACAAAAGCTGTTGAGTTAGCGGCATATAGGTTGAAGGATGTGGCTATATTGTGGTATGAATCTTGGGAGCAATCCAAAGGTATAGATGCTCTCCCAACTAGTTGGAAGGAGTTCAAAGAGGCATTCCTTGACCATTATTTGCCATTAGAGATCCCAGAGGCCCATGCAGATCAGTTCTTGAACCTCCACCAAGGAAATATGAGCGTGAGGGAGTATAGCCTCCAATTTAATTCCCTAT
>JAOTQJ010196129.1:0-16202 GCA_025642045.1 Solanum sejunctum
ACTTTACTTTATGGCACGATCTAAAGAATGAAAAGAAGTAACAACTCCTAAATGCCTTGTAGCCTCCTACTTATAAATGTGGTGCACAACACATCGATAAACAAGATTCTACATAGACACGACTTTGTAGACTCCCTAGGATAACCCTCTCTGATACCACTTCTGTCATGCCCCAAAGTCCCGTAGGGCAGACTGGCACCCATTGCCGATAAGGCTCAGGATAACCAACCTATAAGTATATGTGTTCGATACAAATTTTAAGGGGTTTCTACATTTGACATGCCTTAAAGCAGATGAACAGTGATAACCAGCTAAAAGGAAGTGCATATGACTAGGCCATTGGGGCCACGCTATCGAAAGTGTGAGACATGACTTCATTGTGCTTTACATAGTCTACAAGGCCTCTAAATAAAGAAAAACATCTAACAAGGGTCTAGACAGGCCCCGCCTCAACAAACTGTGTAATAAAAACATGTGAGCTCTAGACATGTACAAAGCCCTAAAGCAACCTGGAGCTTGATGACCGCAGTGAATATCCTGTACTCCTACTGGGGAGATCTACTAGCACCTGTACCTGTAGCATGAAATGCAGGTCCCATGTAAGAGACGTAAGTAAGGGATAATGTACTGAGTATATAAGGCAGGATATACTATATATAAAGTAACAAGTTAAATAACACCATGCATCTGTGGAAGATCAGGGACCACCTTTAGTTATGCTGTGGAATCATGCACTTTACGTTCTTTATATCACTTTACCTTTACTGTAAAATCTATGCGCAGTTGTAATCATATGACTAACTGATCAGTGGTAACTATATCGAGATCATCCCTATGCCAGATTCTGTATGAACATCCTGGGCTACCACCCATCATACTATATTGGGATTATCCCTATGCCAGGTTCTTAACGAACCCTCTCGAGCTACCACCCATCAGAACTGTATACTGTATCTTTCAATTACCTTTAAGATGGTTCTTCTGGTGGACATAATATTGGAGCTATAATACTGTATATGTAGCATGTCATATGTAGATAATTATATAAGACAATATGACCATGGAAAAAGAGTACGTTACACAAATAATAAAATGCATATGAAATGGAACACCTCATGAACTTTATTTGGCAAAAGGAATACATGTATCTTGGTTTTCATGTATGTAACCATATTTGAAAGTGGCTATGTATGGAATCATATGAACATATCAAAGGATGGAGACACAGTTAATAGTTATGTCGGAGTTGATAGGTGACTTTATGTGACAAGGAAAGATCTATGTTTCATGCCAAATGATACAAAATCAAATAATCTTACATACCTCGTTGTATAACCTCGTTACTACCGCGAGATAACCTTTCCTTCCTCCAAATACTTATCTACAACATAGTAGATAATAAAACTAGCTATAAAGCAAACTATTCCAGCAACATTTATAAATACACTAGCTATAAAGTAGTTTCAGAACAACAACAAATCAGTTATTAAAGACGTGAAGCAACAACTTGCTTTCCAGCAGTCCACAAGTTCATACGAAGCATAAAATTGCAATATCATATAACGCTTCACTTTTGTGGATAGTAACAGTAGTTAATCAGCCTTTTTACACTCATTAAAAACCAATCTTTGCTGCATGATTAAGTACTTATACATAATAAAGCCAGCCAACAAGATAAAAATCTCTTAGTTAACAAGAAAAGCACACAAGAATCCCTAGTACACAATCTGTCCAGAAATTCCGGCACCAACATATTAACATATACCTCTTTTTTCATAAGAGAACTATACTAAACATATTTGTAAACTTACTTACCACTTACTTCAAGGTGTAAGACTTCTTCAAGAACCCTAGGAGAGTTATTTAGCTGCTTTTCAAAGTGAATAAAGACGAACAATAACGTTGGGAGAAAGCAGAAAATTTTCCAAGTTAAAGTGAATGGATATTTGCTGCTTATAACCCTTCTTTATATAACCACTTTCGCCGACTTTCTCTTGGTCTTTTGAACATCTTAAGCCACACATTAATAAGCTACTTATCCGGCTGCTTTTCCATTAAACTTGGGCCAAAATGGGTCTCCAAGTTGATGGACTTGGGCTCCCTATTTTATCAACTTTTCTTACTTGGTTTTGGGCCCAAATTATCCAATAGTTTATGATGTCTTTGGGACTTTTTTACTATCATCCTTGGTCTATAAATATAGTCCATATGTGATATTAAATCATGGAACAAATTTACACCCTTAACAAAAACTTTATTCATTATCGAACTTGGACAATTTCGACGTCGAGCCTCGTCTCCGCTTAACTAGCGATTTTAAGCTAAGCAGGTGGTGACTCACTTGCTAGCTTCTAAGTCCTACAAGCACCTCAATTCTCTCACTTCATTTTAAGGTCGTAATCTTCTTAATTCGACACAAAACATGTATACACATGACCCTTTTAAGCACTAGACGCACATATAGCCCATTAACGCGAGATTCAAGCACTTTTGAAAATTAGCGCTAGTTTGACCAAACCATGTCTTGCTTCATTTCCATTATACTAGTATTGTAAGGTGTGGGGTGTTACACATACAAACTAATGTTATACTTAAACTCAGAAGAAAAATACAAAATAAAGGTAAAACTGACCAAAAATAGTTCTCCACAGTGAACAACCGCATCCAAAACTTAAGCAAAAACTTAGAACAAATGATGATTACGGTTACATGTTTTCTATGACTTATATAGACTAAAAATCTGACTTTTCATGCATTTTTCTTCATGTTCGCGATGCAGAATAGTATTAATTTTATCAATCTTTGCGTACTTGTGTGATTTAGGTTACTTTTTCACCAACCCCATTGAAAAATAGCGTTCCATTTTTTGTACACTAGTTCGCGATTCGCCTTGGTCACGGACTAAGTGCTTGAACTTTTTATTCCTTGTTTTCTTGCATGGGTTGTCTTATTTTGCTCCGGATCTCATTTTAAAAATCTTAAAATCTGATAAAAATCAATAAAAAAAGCACAAACCTGAAGCGTAATTTGTCCAACATTAACATAATACACAAAAGCTTATTAAAATACCTAAAACTCTATGGATTTACCCTCAAACTTAACTTTATTTTTGGGAGTTTGGTTTATTTAGGCGTATAAATACACCTAAAATCACCATCCCACACTTAAAACTTTGTCTGTCCTCAGGCAAATCAAGACCTATGCTTGCAAACACCTAAATAGTATGTATAATAAACTTTATACGCACAACCTTTTTCACTTGAGCATGAACATTTTTCAAGATTCCTAGCAACAACAACTTTCATAAATACTTTAATGAATAAATGTGGACTAATGTAGAACTTTTGTTATAGCTTTACCTAGTTGCGGCCCTTTGATGATCATGTCCCCTCACTTGAAGAACTACCCATGCACACCATTAAATTCTTAGAAGAAGATTTTAATTGGGTACACAATTAACTCTCCCTCTCACAAAAGTAATCTTATGTTGCTTCTAATTGTTATAGACTTGCCCTTAATGTTTAAATTGTACCTAGTTAGAATTTTTCATTTTAAAGGATCACTTAGGTCTTTTATTTGGTTATAATGTAGGCTTAAGGCTGGTGGGATAAATTTCTGGATATATCCGTCATGGTTCATTTCCCGAGTGCTTAAAGCTTACACTACCTTATTTTTCTCTTCTTTTTTGAAAAAATTTAATCTTCTTCATTTCAACATCCTTTATTTGTTTTCACAATTTTCATACTCAAAAATTATCAACAAATATTAACAAACACATTATTTTTCTATTTTCTAATTTTCTGATGATTTTTTTTGAATAGTACCCCCGAACCATAAATTTCTACTGTCATGTTACATTTCAGCTGCTCATTCCTTGACTTTTTATGTTAAACCGCTCAAGAGTTAGGATCAAATATTGTTAAAAGTCAAAGAAGGGGTTCAACTTGAAATGTGGCTAATGAAAGAAAAAGTCTAATGCTCAACAGGGTTAACTAGGATGTCTTAATAAATTGGATAAAATGGTCTAAGTTATTCAGGTTACCAAAGAAATAACTAGATCCTTTCCCTAAAAATTCAAAATCTACTAAGTTATTTTAATATACCGGGTAAGTTCTTAACAACTATAGAACATAGACTAACAATTTAACTCACAATAACATGGCACATTTTGATCGTAAGGCAATACTAGATTCACTATCACTTGTTTCTCATTATTTCAAAATTATGTTGCTATTCATCAGTACAAATTTCAAGTTTACGCTACTAAGGACTCAAGAATTTATGGCATCTAAGTTTCTCATAGTTTCACATATAACAAATATTTTGCATACTACTGACACTCTAAAATGTGGCTCTATTTGACATATACCCTTAGGGCGGTCATCATCCATTCATCATAATATAATGTCACTAAACTATGACTTTACCACAACAAATAATTATAATACTAATATGCATTGAAAACAAATATTTATAATAATTTCAAACTAATTATCACATAAACAAATAAAATAATAACGCTATCCATAAAAAAAATAATCATGTCAAAATATCAACTGTAGTAGCAAAAATAATAACATGTGTCGAGGTCATACAGTACCCAGCAACAAGTAGCATAAATATCCCCCACCCCACACTTAATAATAGCACTATCCCTAGTGATAAGTAATAAGAACCTGTGGAATGTGGTGAAATGCTCAATCTTCATACTCCGAACTATCATTGGCAGCCTTTGCATCTTCCTCCTCCATATCACTCTTGTTTGCCTCTTTGTCAGAGGGAATGTCATTGTCAAATGGCTTGACAAACTGAGGGCCAATGCCTAATATTGTTCGGGTATGATTATTTAGCGAGTACTAGATCTCTACCTTGGCAATCTCCTCAGGTATGATAAGGCGGCCATGCACCCACAGCATAAGTAATTGCATCCCGAACATGCATGCCATGACCTACTCATCTCGTTGGGCACACTTGATAGTGGTGAGAGTAGGTGCTGCTCCAGGCTTCACTTCCTGAACAACACTAACAATACAAGGAGATGACTCAATGTGTGGGTAGTAGTCAGAGTGTCTGTGTGAATACCTGTATATATACATATCTCAGTAATAATACTTCCAAAGGCGTACTTGTGTCCCTTGTGTACTCGAGCTCTCCTTATGGACAACTTTAGTATCGACCCAAAATTAATCTACATCCCTGTCATAAGTGCAGATACAAGGCAGACCCGCTCCCTGGTAACCTCGGAGAAATGCTGGACCGAAAATAGTCCATGCATGACAATTTTTAACCATACTCAAGCCTCCTTTTTGAGCTGCCCAAAGAGAAAGTCTGATGGAATCCCCGGTATGCATGCCTGTCCCATCTAGCTATGGACTGAGGGCCTAAAAGTGTATGTCAGATAGCTTGGTACGGAGGGTGTTGGACCAAGGTTTCAAAGGTGTCTGTGATATCTGATAGTGTCCTAATGAACTCATTAATGATCATGGGACTGGAATCTACGTCACATCCCTCACCTTAACCTACTTGGTGCGTGCCTCCTTGCTCATGTTCGCGTAGAAATACCTAATGATACTCAAATTGCATGGACAATGCTGCTCAAATAGGAAGTTTAATCGATAGGCGAGGCACCACTCATAGGTGGTTGGGTAGGCCAGTCGGAGTGCCTCAACATCAATTGGGAAGTCCGGGAAGTATTTGGACTCTAGGTGGATTTTATACCACTTATGTCCAACTCGGTCAACCGCCTTTTCCTATAGGTTAGCTGCCTCTTTCTGTGTTTGGGGCCCTTTGGGACTGTGTGATGTCCCGGGACCTCTTCCTGGTGGGTACAACTGCTGTTTGGCTGGACTGTCCTATTTAGGCTCTGGCTGCCATCAGAAACCAGCAAAATCAAGTAATGATAGTAAGGGACAGCCACAGAAATTTATTCAGTATACATTTTCAGAAACCAATCAGTCCAAGTTGTTAAGTGTATATTGCTCAAACATCAGAAGAGAATTCAACTTTGGAAAGAAATAGCCTTATGTCTATAAGTGGAAGCAAGCAAACAACCCATCCACATGCAACAAGTAACCCCACGCTTCATTTCAATGTAGCCTTAAGATGGTACTCAAACTTCCCAAATTCAGTTAATTCACATAGTCCAAGATGTTGATAGTATAGCAACCCTCATTACACACTACCATGTACTAACCATTTGGACCCAATTATAACAGAAAATAGTTTTAGTGTTCCCAATATCAAGTAATTATGAAGAAGCTTAGGTAGACATGCTCAATTTCTCTGGGTTTGCAATAGTTAAACAACCCAAAAACTTTGTGGCTTTCTAAGGTGTGTGAGGTGGGATCAAGTGGGGGTGATTCCAAGTATGCAACATACATCACTAATATAACACAAAATCATTAAATAATGCTAACACAGGAAACAATATCAGTTTTCTTTCTCTCATTTTGCCCTTGACAGTTGGAAAGCAGAAGAGGAGCATGACAACTTAACACAAAACATATGAGGTGAAGTTATAAAATACTCAAATCATGATAATGCTAATGCAATCTAGGAGGATAATTAAGAATCCCCACTAAAATTACATGTAGTGGGTGAAAAGGTACTCAGACTTCCCTACTCACTACATCTATCAATAATAAGAGAACATAGAAACATCCATATGGCATTCACTATTCAGCTATCTTAGGTGTAACCTAAAAAAGATGAAAATTATCAAATGTCTAGCAGGTAATTATCCTCAAAACAGTCATCATTTTGATGTAAAATCAGGTGAGAGTAAATTTAGCCATCACCCACAAAATCACTAGATCAAACAATCATTAACCAATTTCACTTTGCAATAATGTAAACACTAAAATAGCACATAACTTCTTTAACTCAATTCAAATAATGAAATATGCTAAGTTTCTCATATTGACATGGGAATAACTTCCACCCTCTTGAGGTATTTTAGATGTAAAAAGTCCTACACAAAATGATGCATATTGTATCATAAAACTAACCCCAAACCTTGTTTATCATAAGCATCAACACCAGAATGAGGAGAGCAGAACAAGGATTGGAGAAATCATGCAGTACCCCATACTTGAGCCTGATCAAGCAATGACAAAAATATTTTTCATGCGAAAACAAGCCTAAAATGAACAAAGTTCATAACACATAGTGACTATGTGGCATTGCCTACAACCATGACTATAATTAAGTCACCCCAATAACAACCTTAGTTTGACATTTGAACTACCCCACACTTGGAATGAATATTCCCTTAAATTCTTTAGCACCAATTTTGAACTCACAATAGTTCCCCCAGTTTACATATGAAATTCAGTCTAGGGTAATTATAATCAAAATTCATGAAATCAAGTGTGGTATCAACATGAGGTTTCAAAACATCATTTAAACAAGTCAACAACCTCAACACATGAATCTTATCAATCCACATAATCTTACACCGAATCAAACATGAATATGTTCATGTTGTTGTACCAATAATGGGGGAATAGAAAAGGAGACTTACTTGCAGAGAGGAGGACAAAATTGTGGATGAAGGCTAGCAAAACCTGAGTGTGCATCGCGGATCGAGGGTGTGAGAATTGAAGAAAATTTAAATGGGAGAAGAGAGAAATAGTTTGGGGTGGTCAGGTATAGGGGAAGGGGAAGGGGATTTATTCAAAAATTCATGGGTTAGGTCGATTTTAGTGAAAACCAATAAAATTAATGCATGTGCACGTCCTCTATGTGTCGCAAACGAGATGCGATTTTACACTTTGTTAAAAAAAAGTTCTTTTCTTTCTAGCAATGGCTGCACGTCGCGGAGGGGACGCGAAAACCCCCTCTTCCATGAACAGTATAAAAATTCTTTTTTTCATTCGGGGCTCAAAAAAATCAACCTAACACCTTAACATGCTAAAATATGTTATAATAATTGATTTTGACCAGAAAAACTCAAAAAATAACCAATGACTCAAAGGGAAATTGAAATTGAAAAATTGCACATTCTTGACACCCAGTACGCATCTCGCACTAGTGTTTTTGTGTGTAATTTTTCATTTTTTTAATTTTCTGGGCATTTAAGTCATGACATTTTTTTATTATATATATATATATCTATTTTATTTTTCATTTATTTATTTAATTATGGAAAACTAAAAAATATAATAAAATAGCATAGAAAAATATCACCTCATTCACAGGTTGTCTCTCGTGTAGCGCTTGATTTAACATTGCGACATAATGCAACAAAATTTATTCATCCTTGGCCAATTCACTCCTGAACTTTGGTTATGTCTTCACCATATTAGTGCTTGACACGTTGACCATTTACCAAAAAAGTTTGGTTTGAGGTCATATCCTTTAATGCCACCACTCCATGTGGTATTATGGATACCACCATGTAGGGTCCACTCCACTTTGAATGCAGTTTATTGGGAATAATTTCAAATGAGAGTTCAAGAGAAGTACCTATTGGCTTGGCTCAAAAGTGCATTTCATTATATATCAATCATGCCACTTCTTGGTCTTTTCCTTGTATAGTTTGGCATTCTCGTACACGTGAAGCTGGAATTCTTCTAACTCCTCCAATTGCTCTAACCTCTTTCTACGGGTAAGCTTGGGATCAAGATTTAGCCTTTTTATTGCCCAATAAGCTTGGTGTTCGAGCTCTACCTGGATATGACAAACTTTTCCATATACCAATCGATACGGGGATATGCCAATTGGCTTTTTGTAAGCTGTCCGGTATGCCCACAAAGCTTCATTAAGTTTGGAGGACCAATCTTTCCTTGTGGAGTTTACCATCTTTTGTAAGATTTACTTGACCTCCCTATTGGAAACTTCTACTTGCCCGCTGGTTTGGGGGTGGTATGCATTAGCCACCTTATGTCTCACCCAATACTTCGCAAGGAGGTTCTTCACTGTTTTGTTGAAGAAATGGGTACCACCATCACTAATGAAGGCTCTTGGTGTACCAAAAAAAGTGAACATGTTCTTCATAAAAAATTTACTTACCACCTTGGAGTCATTGGTGGGTTAAAGCTGCTACTTCCACCCATTTGGACACATAATCGACTGCAACCAATATGTAAGTATTACGAAAAGAGGGTGGGAATGGACCCATGAAGTCCAGCCCCCAAACATAAAAAATTTCTACCTCAAAAATGTTATTTAATGGCATTTCATGTCTCCTAGAGATAGTACCTGTCTTTTGGCAAGCATCATAAGATTTTACAAAATTTATAGCATCTTTAAATAGAGTTGGCCAAAAGAAACTTGATTGGAGCACCTTGTGAGCTATATTCTCACCTTCGTGATGACCCCCGTATAGAGAAGCATGGGGCATCTCACTAGGATATGCTGCATTTCTGCTTTGGGCACACATCGTCTCACCATACCATCAGCCCCTTGCTTGAAAAGATAGGGCTCATCCCATATGTAAGCTTTAACATCATGGGCTAACCACTTGCGTTGTTGATGGTTGACTTATGCGGGAAAAAACTCCACTTACCAAGTAGTTGACAATGTCTGCATACCATGGTATTTCTCCTATTTCAAGTGCCAACATCTACTCATCTGGAAATTCCTCCCTGATTTGTAATTGTTCCCCAATGTGTGCATCATTGCGTTGTTGATGGTTGACTTATGGGGGAAAAAACTCCATTTACCAAGTAGTTGACAATGTCTGCATACCATGGTATTTCTCCCATTTCAAGTGCCAACATCTGCTCATCTGGAAATTCCTCCCTGATTTGCAATTGTTCCCCAATATATGCATCATTTTCCAGGTTAGAGAGGTAGTCAGCAATATAGTTTTCGCTCCCTTTTTGATTCTTTATCTACATATCAAATGCCTAAAGCAATAAGATCCACCGAATGATTCTTTGTTTTATGTCATTTTTGTTGAACAAGTACAGGACAACAACGTAGTCCATGAAAATGATGACTTTGGTGTCCACCAAATAAGATCTAAATTTATCAAATGCATATACTGATGTGAGCATCTCTTTCTCTGTAACTGTGCAGTTACTTTGATCTGAATTAAGAGTTTTACTCACGTAATATATGGAGTGGAACACCTTAGCCTTTTATTGTCCTAAAACAGCGCCCACTACCGTGTCACTTGCATCGCACATAAGCTCAAACTGTTAACTCCATTCTGGTGCTTGCAAATAGGTGCCTCAACTAACTTTTTCTTTAACATCTCAAATGCCCTGCAAACATGAAGAATCAAAGTTAAAGGATACCTTTTTCTCTAGGAGTGCACAAAGTGGTTTGGCAATCTTCGAGAAGTCCCTAATGAATCTATGGTAGAAACCAGCGTGTCCAAGAAAGCTTCAGACTCCTTTGACTGAAATAGGGGGTGGTAGCTTCTTAATCACTTCAATCTTGGCTCGGTCCACCTCTAAACCATGCTTAGATACCTTGTGCCCCAAAACTATTCCTTCCTTAACAAGAAAATGATATTTTTCCCAATTAAGGACAAGGTTAGTTTCTTCACATCTTGATAAAACCTTGTCAAGATTTTCCAAACACTTTTCAAAAGATTCCTTCAAAACAGAGAAATCATCCATAAATACTTCCACATTCTCCTCAATCATATCATGAAAAATAGCTATCATGCACCATTGAAAGGTGACGGGTGCATTGCGTAACCCAAAGGGCATGCATTTGAAGGCATAATAACATATTAACAAGCAAATGTGGTTTTATCTTGGTCTTCTGAAGCAATAATGATTTGATTATACTCTAAGTAGCCATCCAAAAAGCAATAATATTCTTTCTCAGCAAGTCTATCAAATATTTGGTAATGAATAGTACTAGGTAATGATCTTTCAGGGTGTCATCATTTAGCTTCCTATAATCCATGCATATTCTCCACCCCATCACCGTTCTTATCGGTATCAACTCATTTTTATCGTTAGTGACCACTGTTATACGTCCTTTCTTTGGGACACATTGAATCGGGTAACCCATTTGCCATCGGAGATGGGGAAAATTATTCTCACTTGTAACCACTTTATTACTTCCTTCTTCACAACTTCCTTCATAATTGGGTTCAACCGTCTTTGTGGTTGCACGACTGCTTTATGACCTTCCTCCATGAAGATGCAGTGCATGCACAAAGTTGGGCTAATGTCATGGATGTTCGATATTTGCCACCCCATAATTCTCTTTCTTTTCTTAAGCACAACGACTGCATCTTCCACCTGAACCACAGTCAATGAAGCAGACAAAATTATACGTAACATATCATTGTCTCCAAGAAAAAACAATACCTGAGATGTGAAGGCAATGACTTTAATTCTAGCTTTGGTGGTTCTTCAATTGATGGCTTCAGTGGAGGAACTTACACCCTGTTTAAAGGTACAACCCCCTTCTTGAACATACTTGCATTATTGTTCAATACATTATCAATTTCGAGAGCCTCTACATCATCTACTAGCCCTTGATTTAGCACAATCTTGCTAATGGGTCTTTGACCTCCACTTGACTTACCGGGTGGCAGCTATGTCTATTACTATGATGGCCACTAAATCTTCATATGCATACACATAAAAAACATTCCCTTTGTCATGGGCCCTCATTGTGTGTCTTCCTGCAACTACATCAATTAATTCTCTTCCGGTTGCTAGGAATGGATGACCAAGTATGAATGGGACTTTGGGATCGGGTTCAAAATCAAGGATGACAAAGTCCACGGGAAAGATGAGAGATCCCACTTGAACTAAGACATCCTCTATAACACCTTTCGTCCTTGACATGATCTATCTGTCAATTGCAATACAAATATAGTGGGCTTTGGTTTCCCAAGTCCTAACTTGAAGAATAACGAACTTGGTATAAGATTTATGTTTGACCCAAGGTCACACAATCCTTGGCATTCAAACAGCTCCCGATTGTTACTTGCAGAGTGAATCTTCCAGGATCTTTAAGTTTTGTGGGAAATTGAGCTCTATTTAAGATGCTAGAGCTGCAAGCTTCGGTGAGTGCAACAATCTCATATTCCGCCAACTTGTTCTTGTTGGAAACAATGTCCTTCACATACTTTGCAGATTTTGGAATTCCCTACAAAACATCAATAAGCGGTAAGTTAATTTGTACCTCCTTTAGTAGTAAGATGAATTTTTGAAAATATTCATCCTCCTTTTTTCAGCTTTTAAGAGAATGGAGGCGGTGGCTTAGGTAATGGAATTGCCTTATCAGTGTACGTTCTTGGAATCACAGGTTTCTCATTTTGAACACCACTTGGTTCAACCATATTTTTCTTCTTAGGCAATAATTTGTCGCATAGTACTACACTATCAGACATTTTGTTTGGATTGGCCTACTTCATCGGTTGGTGATTTATTGATTGTAGTATTGTTAGCTTCCTTGTAGACTTTGTTGTTGAGATTGTCCTTAATTTTGTTAGTTATCACCCAAAGAGAAGTTAGGATGATTCCTACAACTAGGATTGTACGAATTCCCAAAATCTTGATATCCGCCTCTATTTGCATTTCCAAAAAAATTTATCGCGTTAGGATTTGAATTGCAAAATTCACCAGTGTAGTATCCTCCTCCACAAACATCACACCAATTATTTTGCTATTGCTATTGTACTGCATTTATCCTTGTGAATTATTGATTCACTGTTAGATTTTTCTATTGTTGACCCATCGATAAGTTGTTGAATTGGGTAGTCCTCATATTTTGAATAGCTGATATTTGTGCTTGCAAAGCAGTGATGGCGTCAATTTTTAACATTCCAGCTTGCTTATGAACTGCGGGTCGACTTGATCCTCTATTCCACTCGGGATTTACTTGAGATATAGAATTAAGAAGTATATAAAACTCATTATATGTCTTTTTCAAAGCTTGTCCTCCTGCAACGGAATCAAGAAGAATCTTTGTGTTTGGTTCTAACCTTCAATGAAGGTATGGACCAACACTTCATTAGATTGACAGTGATGGAGATAATTAATAAGTAAAGTTTTAAATCTGTCATATGCTTGATATAAGTTCTCCCCTGGCCTTTGCTTACAACTTAAGCTCTCACTTCTCAATTTAGACGTCTTTCCAGATGTAAAGAATCGAATAAGAAACTTTCTAGCAAGATCATCCCACGAAGTAATGGAATTTAGTAGTTCAAGTTGCAACCACCTCCTTGCTTCTCCCAATAATGAGAAGGAAAACAAGGTCATCCTCACATAATCATGATTTATGCCTGTAGGAATGAAAGTGTCAGTAATTTCTAAAAATATTTTGAAGATGTACCTGTCGATTTTCATGTGGCAGCCTGGTAAACTATCCAGTTGAGTGTAGAAATTGAACCATATTTTGTTTAAGTTCCCAACGATCACCAGCTTCTGGCGTTTCGAAACAACTAGTGACATTGGTTGTTCTAAGAATGGCTACATCTCTTAATGTCCTAGTTGCGAGTAGTGCAGATGGATTTTGTTCAGCCATTTCTTCTTTAACATGATTAATTTTTTTCTTAGTATCCATTACATTTTCCTTCTCAATGATTTCAATTGGTAGAGTTTGAAACAAGACACATCCTTTCCTCTTAGATTGATGAAAGTATGTATCTTGCTCCAGTTTAGAACTAAATTTTTGACACAATCAACACAACTAAGATCAAATGTAGTGAATACTTCCAAACAAAATAACTTAGAAGATTAATTAATTTATACTTTAAATCCCTGGCAATAGTGCCAAAAACATGTTGCCTCCCAGCACAGGCAAGTGTACGTGGTCAAAACAAGTAGTATAATGGTCTTATTTTAAAGGATTGGATTGTCGAACCCAAGGGATTTTATATAAATTGTTTAATTTTCTAAGTTATAATGCTTAAAAGGTGATAAAGAATTTATTTATGAAATTATGTATAAAAATAACTACACTTAAAACTAGTAACTTTGCAAATAAAAAAAGATCTTCTTATTTTATATTTTATTTATCGAAATATTGCGAGATTCCGGGATTGTAACCTTAGCAACGCCATATTATTCTTAAGGTTAATACTTATGTTTGTGCAGTGGACTACTGATTCACAAGGTTAAAATTACCAAATCAGGGTTGCACACCTCTGTTTGCTTATTCCTATTGTTTGCCTAACTATATCATTGAGCAGGGATAAATAATACAATAGAAATACATTAATAATGCCTTCCTGTACATTAAATCAAGCTTGGTGTAGAGGTAGTTGTCAGAAGTCTCCAATACATAAATCAATCTCATATTTTAATTGAGCAAGCTCCTTATATGATTATGTTCTTAAGCATTCCAACATATTTCGAATTCACAATGCTAAATATATTCATTTCCATAGGTGATCAAGCTAAGAAATGTAGATTTAAATAGTATAGGAACAATCATAAATACCTATTCATAAGCATTAAAATTAAAACTTAAAGATTTACACATTGTCTATGGATACAATCTCAGAAAATGGAAAGTTTAGCCACTAATGCTAATCATATAAATCAATGTTATACTTAAACTCATAAGAAAAATACAAAATGAAGGTAAAACTGACCAAAAATGGTTCTCCACAATGAACAGCCACCTCTACAACTTGAACAAAAGTTGGAACAAAGGATGATTAGGATTACATGTTTTTCATGACTTATATGGCCTAAAAATCTGACTTTTGATGTGTTTTCTTTCAAGTTTGCGATACGAACTAGTATTATTTTTATTAATCTTTGCGTACAATGTTGACTGGACCAAAAAGTCACCTATTTTACACTAGCGCATGACACACACTAGTGTGATTTAGGTTGCATTTTCACCAACCCCCCATTGAAAAATGGTGTTCCATTATTTTTACACTATCCGCGACGCGCCATGGTAGCAGACTACATGCTTGAACTTTTTCTTCCTTGTTTCCTTGCACGGGGTTGTCTTATTTTGCTCCGTGTCTCATTCCATAATCTTAAAATCTGATAAAAACAAACAAACAAACATAAACCTGAAGCGTAATTTGTCAAAAATTAACATAATACACAAAATCTTATTAAAATACCTAAAACTAATATGGATTTACCTTCGAACTTAACTTTATTTACGGGACTTTGGTTTATTTAGGCATATAAATATGGCTAAGATCACCTATACTAGTGTGTGATTTGTTTAATCATATTAAACTAGACCATATAGTGGTTATTGGACTAAACTTGTAATCTATTGTCTTTGGGCTTTGAATAGTTGATTTTTGAGCGTAATTGTGTTAAAACTCTTGAATGGGTGATGATAAATATGAAAATTTATGATTCATGAGATGTACGGTGTGATTATTGCCCGTGCATGGTCTAAATAGTTGTCGAAGTTGAAATTTAGGAAATATAGGTGTAATGACTATGTGTTAACTTGTGGGACTTGATTGAAATACTTTGAATGGAAATTGCATCCCTAGGGAATGTTTATAGATGTCAAGAATGAGTTTTGAATGTATATTGCCTTAAGTGTGCTTGATATTCGATAGAACTGTGTCCGATTCCTAGGAAATAGGGTTGTTATGAACTCCTGATGTTATTGAAGTAGTTGATTATGTGCCACAGAGTTGATTTTTTTATTATGTGCCAAAGATGTTTGACTTTGTGCTTGTTGTGGGAAAAATTTAGGCACCACTAATGCCTTCTATTTCCTACTACAAAGCCCTTCTATGACTCGTAGGTTCATCTACAAGTTATATGGGTCCTTCGTAGCAAGCAACAGTCATATATGGTTCCTTCAAGTTTCGCATACAAGACTCACATATGATTCACAGTGCCTGCTACGACTCATAGTAAGGGTCGCACAAGCTTACATGAATTCTGAAAAATATTTCTGCAAATGACTATGAGCCTAGACTATGACTCGTAGGTCACCCTAAAAGTCATAACTGTGTCTTGTATTTGGGATCAAAAAGCATTTTTTTAAGGCATACTGGTTCTATGAGGGTAATTTATGACTCATAGGTCACCCTACGAGTCGCTACTGCACTCTTACCTGCAAACCTGCAGTTGCATCAATGCATATTTACTTTTTAGTCGTTTTTGTTTCTTGTTTTTTGTTTTATGTTTTAGTGGATCAAAGATCTTGAACTTACATGTTACTTTGTGGCTTTTTTGTAGATACAATGCCTCCAAAAGACAAACAGGCAATTCAAGCTCTACAATGGAGATTGTGGGATGAATCCTTCAAAATTGAGCAATCCGATGGCTCTATAGAAGTCCACA
>JAOTQJ010196140.1:0-20723 GCA_025642045.1 Solanum sejunctum
GACCAAAAAAATCCAACATCATATATATATATATATATATATATATATATATAAATTTGTATGAAATATAAATACATTATAAGTGTCTTAAAATGTATTAAACTTATTTTGATAAAAATTTAAATTATATATTTAAAGTAAATTATACGTGTATTTAGATTAGTTTATATAGCTATAAATGCTAAATAATTTTTAAATATGATATATTTAGGCAAGTTTTCTATATTAGTAACTCTAAAACTTAAATCAATTCTAATACTGGCAAAAAAATAAATTAATCCAACACTAATATTGATAATAATAATGAATATTTGTTCTTTAATTTTACATTGGTTTAGATAATAAAAATATATAACCTAATTTTAATTTTCAGTAATGTTTACTCATTTGATTAATAAGTACTTATTACACTTATTTTAGCATGATTTAATACTTTAAAATCATTATATTTCCATTATAACTTATTTTAGCATGATTTAGTAATTTAAAATTATGATCATCTTTATTGTGACTTATTTATTTGTAATATTTATTTTATGCGATCTCATTATTATTTTTTGTTGAATATTTTTTGTATCTTCACTAATATCATATTTTGTGTTTTTCTTAAAAAAAAAACATCTACGATATTTATATTTTGATAGGACTAAAGAAATATTTGCATGATAAGTTAATTATATGTTTTTATAAATACTTTATTAAAAAATTCAAAAAAAAAATTCGAAAACATGAGAATTTTTTTTAAAAAAGTATAAAAATTCAAAACATTAAAAAATAATTCAAAAAACTCGAAACCCCAGAAACTTAAAAATATTTAAGGATGCAAAACTCGAGTTTTATTGATTTTATTTGATTTTTATACTAAAAAATCCAATACAAATAATCTGGTTTAATATTTAAAATTTTAAATCAACCTGGTTCATAAACACCCCTAATTTAAATGTTAGACCAAATTTGAAGAAATGGCAAAATAATTGAATAGTCGAAAAGGAAAGTGGAAGGGGGGACAAGTCCAAATCACTACATCAGTGCACTCGTGGCGCAATCACAATGTTATCAACATACTCCATATACATAAAACCTTTTTTTTTTTTTAATTTAGTGTAAAGTATTCGTATTGAAGTTCGATTGATTTAGATTTGCTTTGCGTAGGATTTCATTTGAAGGAAAGTTCTCTCTACTAAAGATTTGGACATGAGATTTTTGATTGAAAAAGAAATAACTTCATCCATTAAACTACATCCTCTATGATATATATAGGGTGGACGTTCGGTTCTTCGGTTTGGTTGTTAAAGTACGATTCGTCTTTTCGACGTTCGGTCTTAAGAAAGTATGCACCCTACTTCAAACCAAACTAGATTGGTCTGGTTCAATTTTTCAACTTTGGTTCAATTTATTTCGATGTTTTCAAGACGATTTTTCGATTTACGATTTGTCGACTCTGTGTAATATAGGTCATGTGGTTGTAAAACTAACAACTAAATGATGACAAGATTATGATTTGCTACAAAAGGTAATCACTATAAAATTTTATTCATTTGCATAAAAAATAGTTTCATTCAATCAAATTTTATAATGTATAAATAGTGTATCGTGCGCTATAAAGTATAAACAATTAAACAATGTGCTTCGTGCATTATAAATACTTAAATAGTGTACTTGAAATTCAAATGTTGGGTTGGGTTAAAAATCAAATGCTTTAACTTTTATTTTAAATTTATTTAATAAAACTTTGATTTTTATTTAATATGTTTCATATTATTTGATTCTTCTTGATATGCCTCTTGAAAAGTTTAATTAAAGATGTATTTTACTAAATTAATATTATTAATAATGCTTTAAAGTTTTAAATTTAATTATGCAATTATTTCATGATAAGGATAGAAATTAAAAAATATTTAAGAAAATCTTTTGAAAAATAATAATTTTTAAAACCAGGGTCAAGTAAAATAAACAGGGGGTTATTCTCTATTGTCTATCTAAATAAGTTTTGATTGACATTGATAAAGTATTACATAAATTACAGTTTAAAATAATTCAAAATCCAAATAAATACAATGTTTAAAATTTTAGGCTTAAATAAATTAATTATTTTATATTTTCTACGTCAGAAAATATTGGTATAGTTATTATTTTTTACTATTCTCACTTGTATAAATAAATATTAGAGCTTTGATTATTACTAATAAATAATTTTACTATTATGCTAATTTACTTCATTATAGAATATTATTACGTTATATACTTATTTAATATTTCTTATTTTTTAATCAAAAAAGATAATATTTATGCTTTTAGAAATTTCTTTTACATGAAATCAAGAAAAATAAAAATAACAAGTTAAAAGTTATCGATAATGAAAAGGTGCAATAGGCATAGTAAAAATTTAATTAGATATACAAAAAAGAACTTAATTATTATTAAAAGTTCAGATTTCACCTTATTAGAATATATGTATTTAAGATAATGGTGCAGTTTAGATTGTAAGGTGTTTTTTTCGTTAAAAAAAGAAGAAGAAGAAGAAGAAGATTATGAGGTGCTTGGATTTGACCTTTACATAATTAAATCCCAAGGAAAAGCATTAGATGCGGACCAAAAAAAAGACTACTACTACCGTCGGCATCAGCAATCTATCTATGATCCTTAAAAGTGGGATTAACAGCGCCTAATATCGCAAATTCAGCCGACTTAAAATTAAATAATCTCTGTAATCATCCATAATCATTGTGAACGTGCCAAAATATCCCTTCAAATTATAAATACCTCTCTAGCTGCATTTATATACTAGACTAGATATCCGCATTTGTGTCAACATGAGTTTTATTTTTATGTTTCAATTTATATGATATAGATTTTTTTTTAGGTAAGTAACGATTTTATGACCAAAAGGACTTTACAGGTTTGGTTCACTCCAACACGTATAGATATAAGCTCCATCCTTGCTTACACAATTCTCTATTTAAGGTTATCTAGCCATTCATGGATATACATTAAATTTGCTAAGTCTATTAGTGATGCGGCTGTATTTGCTACCTCTACCATGTATCTCTTAAGTAATGTGCCTGAGGAGAGCTGTTCTAGATTCTTGTTTCTGCTGAAAAATACGTCTGTTACGCTCCATCCAGAAGTTGTATGTTATGCATGCTATTGTCATCTTACATACCATGGAAGTGCTACTTTTTCCTTTCATGTACTTGATTGTCTATTGTATCTCATGAGACCACCTCATTGTTGTTCTATTGATACCCTGCCAAGTGAGAAGTTTGCTCCATATCTCTGCTGCATCTATACATTGAAAGAATACGTGTTCCATAGTCTCAGCTTCCTGTTGGCATAGTGAGCATTCTATTTCCTATATTATTTATCATTTCACTTGTCTGTCCTTGGTGGCTAATCTTTTATTGATTGCTAAGTATAAGATAAATTGTCACTTAGGTGCTCTATAGTAGTGACCTCCATTCAACCTTTTTCATTGGACCTTTCATCTGCAGATATATTTTACCAATGGAGTATTCTTTCTGATCTCTTAGTGTTGTTTCAGTGAAGCCCAGCTATTGAAGATGGCTTGCAGCTTTCAGTATCTTCTGGACCAATCATGATGTTTGTTTTGCCTTTGCATTCCATATACTATGTTGTCCATAATAGCTGTGAATCCAAGCCACCCATAGTTCCTGCTATGAATCCAAGCCACCCATAGTTCCTTCTTCTTGCAAAGATTCCATAACAATTTACCAATAGCAGTCTTATTCTATATGTATATATTAGGGAAGTTGAGTCCTTCATTATGCTTAAGGCAGCAGATTCTCTTCCATGCAATCAAAGCCTTCTTGATGTTTCAGTGATATCAGTCCACAAGAATCTTCTGCATATGCTTTCAATAACTTGAATGATTTTCTTAGGCAGTAGGAATATCTATGACCAGAATATTTGAATAGCATATAGGACATTCTTGATAAGTTGTGCTCTTCTAGCATATGATAAGAATTTTATTTCCTAACTTGTAATCCTACTCAATATTCTGTCTATCAAGGCATGACATTGAGCAATTGATATTCTTTTGGTGCAAAGAGGTATGCCCAGATATCTGAATGAAAATTCACCTTTGACATATTGTAATTCATGCAGTATTTCTTCTTATGCATGTTGTGTCACTCCTCCAAAATATACATTGCTTTTTATCTAGATCTGCAACCAAACCATATACTTTAGAGAATTTCTTGAAACACTTACCAAGGCATCTTATTGATTGTATATCTCCTCTGCATAATAATAACAAATCATTAGCAAAACTCAGTTGTACTATCTTTTGGACTTTGCACCTAGGATGATAATGGAACTCAGGATTGTCTTGTAATGTCTTGAGCACTCTTGTTAAATAGTTCATGGCTATCACAAATAGGTATGAGGATCGTGAATCTCCTTGTCTAACCCCCCTTCTTGCCTTAAAAGGACTAGTACTTCTCCCATTGATCTGTATGGAATATATAACAATAGTGATACATTGCATTATCCATTGAAGCATTTTAGTTGGTACTCTGATCTCTTTTAAGCCTTCTCCAAGAAAGTCCATTCTAGTGAATCATAGGCTTTCTTCATATCCACTTTAATCATGCATCTTCTAGAAATTCCTTTTCTCCCATAACTTTTCACCAATTCATGGCCCATTATGATGTTATCATTCAAATTCCTTCCTAGGACAAATGCTGCTTGATTAATATCCACTATGTTGTCCATAACCTGCTTCAATCTTTTTGTGAGTACTTTAGAGATGATTTTGTAAATTGTTGAGTAACAAGAGATTGGTCTATATTCACTTATTTTCGTTGGATTTCTTTTCTTAGGAATAAGTGTGACAGCTGTACAATTGACAAGTGGGTACATTTTTCTGAATTGAAAAAGTGTAGAACTGCCTGTATAGTTTGTTCCCCTATTACTGACCATATTTTCTTAAAGAATACAATTTTTAGATCATCTTTTCTTGGAGCTTTAAGATCATTTATCTCTTTCAATGCACATTTCACTTCCTGTCTTGTGACTGGGGCTGCTAGTTGTAGCTGTTGATTTCTATCTAGCTTTCTCCTCTTTTTATGACATTGATATCTATAGCAAGCAAGTGAGTATTAACATTCCCAAGAAGTTCCTGATAAAATTTTGTTGCTTCTTTCTCAATGTCCTCCTGAGAATGTATTAGTGCTCCTTCCTCTGTTGTTAAGTTGGTGATGGTGTTTTGAGTCAACCTGTTCTTCATGTGCACAAAGAAGTAGTTTGTGTTTGCTTCTCCCAATTTTATCCGTTGCACCCTTAATTTCTGCCTCATTGCACTCTCTTCTATCAAGCCCTATTTCTCCAATTATTTTTTGAGTTCTCTTTCATTATTCATGTTTGCATCTATATGGATAGCATCCCTCATTTCTGTTTGCACATTGTGGAGTTGTTCTCTGATTGTCTGAATTCTATCCTTCACTCCTTTGAATTCTGTGTTGTTCAAGTCTTTAAGTGCTGTTTTCACCCTCTTTAGCTTCCACCAGATAATTTTCAAATCTCCTTGTTGATGTCCTTGCCAAGCTTGTGTAGTGATCTAAATGAACTTTGGATGATCTACAATACAGTTAAAGAATTTCAAAGTCTTGTGCTAATTTTGAGATACTTTGTCCACTGTTATGCTGAGAGGAGAATGATTAGACACCCCTGGCCTTAAGATCTAGACTTCCATAATAGACATGTGTAGCATCCATTTTTCATTCACTATGTCTTTATCTATTTTGTTGCATATATGACCATTTGTCCAAGTATATGAACCTCATACAGTCTTCAATTCATGCATCCCAATAATTGCCATGAATTCACTAAAATCTTTAACCTCATTATCCTTCACTTAACTACCTTTAATTCTGTCTTCAATTTGGAGGATTGCATTGTAGTAACCATACAAAACATAGGTTCTTTGAGTAGCATTATTTATCTCTTTTAGGTCCTCCCATATATGTATTCTATCATGCATGATATGGAGACCATATATTGCAACAAAAAATAAATTGTAGACCATTACTCTTGATTTTCACTTTTGATTAAATAAACTATTTTGTCTTACTCACTGCCTCACATTTCACATATTGATAATCCCACAAAATCCAGATTCTTTCCTTCTCAGTCATTTCATAGTTCCCTTCATATTTTCATCCTGGTGTAATTTTCTGTATTACTTTCTCTGCTAAGTTCTTCTTTATTTTGTGCTCTAACAATGCTATATTGCTAATATTATTCTACTTTATAAATATCTTTAATTTTTTTTGTTTATGAGGTTTATTCGGCCCTTTTATGTTCCAAGCAACTAACTGCATAAGGAAATATTTGTTTTATCCAGCTTCACCCCTTTAGCATTTGCATTTTACTTATCTCCAACACTTGTTCTTCCACATTCATATTCTAGAATAGTAAAATCATTTAGTATCTAAACTTCAGCCTTCTGTTTTTCTACATTTTTTGCCACAACTTTTGGTTTCTGCCATGTTTCTTTGTTTGACATCTGATTCAGAACTTTTGCTTCTTGCTTTATTTCAACTTTATTTTTTGGCCCCTATGATTTTCTTATCTGTGTGGTGACTGCCTTAACAGGTTCTCGTGGTCTAGTTACCTCTTTTTCACATTTATGTCCCATCTGCAAATATTTCTCACAGTACTCCGGCACTCATTCATACTACACAACTTGATCAAAGATTCTTCCATTTGGGTCCTACACTTTCAGCTTTTTGGCAATTCCCTAGTTATATCTATTTCAACTAGAATTCGAGAAAATGATATTCGATCAACTTTAGTAGTGCACTCATCAGCATATAACCCAGCTCACTACTAATTCGACTTAGTGAATTCATGTTCCATCAATTCAAAAGTAGATTTGGGAATTTCACCCAAATTGGTATTAATTGTAGCACTTATTGAAATTAAAATCAAGGCTCCATAATTTGACAATAATAAGTCTATTATTATGTTGAGGCCTAGAATACAGTACCTCATTCTTTTCATCCAGAGATGAAAATTGCACAAGAAAATATCCATCATTGTGGTAGTACACCTTTGGCTTACTAACTGTGTTCACCTGGTAAGCTATGTATCTTTCAATTGCAGCTATGGTGGGTGAGTCTCCAGCGACATATATGATTAGGGCTTGTTTCCATTTTGTCGTAGCTTTATCAACCTCTCACGTGTTCAGTTAAATAACCTTTTCCCCATTCTTAATAATTGGAGCTACAAAGTTGAGCCCCATACCCTTAGCTAATAGCCTGTTTGGAGTCAAAAAAATTGACTCATTTTCGCTTGGGTTCCTCAGTGATGTCTGTATCTCTTTGTTTGATTTCCTCTTCTTGCTTATTTTCCTCCACTTCTTTTACTTTTGTAGCTATTTCAGCACTAGTGCTCATAGCTGAACTGCTTTGTGGAGTCATTTCCTTTGAAGCTAAGAGAGGCCACTGTTCCATTGATTTCCTTCCTTGATCTGTTTCAGAACCTTGTGATTCACTTGGATCTGTACCTATAGTACCATTAGGTGAAACCACCAGCTATGTTATCTCTTTCTTCTTCCTTCCTCAAAGCATTCCGATCAGCGGGTGTAGGTTAGCAACTACGCTATCATGCACTGAGAGGATGAAGTCATTCTTTTATGTATATATGATATAGATAGAATTTAGAAAGTCAATTAAATTTTAAAATAATTTTTAAATATTTTAAATTATTGTTACTTCTCTTGTCTTAATTTATGTGGTACTGTAAAATTGTGGAAGTCATAATTTTTTATATATTCTTTAATCTTTAATTTTTTTTAATTGTTGTGATCTATATTATATTTACATCATTTTTAAACAATATATATTATTCATCTATGTTTATTTATGTGATACTGATTCAAGTGTTAATTAAACTTTTAATATATCTTGATTTATAGTATTTTTATTTATTTTTCATATGTAGATATATTAGTATTGTTAATTATCTAGATTCATAATAAATTTTATGCAATTTTTTAATTAAATAATATGTATTACTTCTTTTGTTCTGTTTTATATGACATTGATAGATTAATTTCAAATATGTTTTTAAAAGTATTTTAGGTTGTCAATTATCATGGTTAGTAGTATTTTATATTATTTTTAAATATTAAACACTAAAAATAAGATAAACAAATTCAAACGAAAGAACTATCGAGAAGTTATAGATATATCCTCAAACTTCTCAAGCAGGCATGTCGGTCTTCTGCCTGCCTGAGTAGCTTGAACTCCCTCAGTTAGATAAATTTTTAATATTATTTTTAGATAAAATGAATTTTTAAGTATTGTGATTTATAAAGTTAATAGAATTTTTGTGGGTGTATACTAGAATTCTCTTTCTGTTGTTTATGTGGATAAAACTGAGTGATTGTTTTGATGTATTAATTTCTTGTATTGTTTCTTTCCTGCTTTGTGTTGTGGATGTTCGGATGAAGTGTGATAAAGTAGTTGATGTAGCTTTACTTAGGGCAAATAGGACTATTTAGTAGATATTATGTTGTTTGATACTCACTCCTTGCTTCTATACTTGTGTAGGTTTTAGGCTCGAACCTTTTGATCGCCTTTTTCCCATTTTTAGTCTGAGGCATTTGGTGGAAGCTTAGAAGTAGTTACTAGTTACTTTAATTAGCAGGTGTGTTCTTATTGTATTTGAGACACAAAAGCAATACTACTTATATTTTTTTTTTCTAATTTAAAGTAAAATTTAGAGGCTTGTATATGTGACATCAAGTTTTGGGAGTGTTTTAGAGTTGTGACTTACTTATCTGTTTATTTGCATTATTCGAATGTTATTTTCACTTCATTTCCACTATTATCTGTGTGGTTGATGTATTAGGATGACATATTTTAATAGGTTAAGGCACGTTACATCATATTCAATTTAGGATCATAACAATTTGCGTCCCAATTAAAGTCTTGGTATAGAATATGAATATGTTGGCCTCCATCAAGGAATAAATGCATACTTGCATTGGATTAAGGAAGTTATTCGTTCAATTTGTAATGCATATGTATTTGCAGATATGGATGGAAAGGTTCCTATTGCAATTCAGGCTTGAAAAATATAAGAAATCTCATATAACTATACTTTCGTTCCATTTTTTCAAGTACTAAAGAACTATGGAATCTCTTCATCAAATAAGATTATGCTTTCTCCACAAAAGCCAACAGTGAATCTTTTAGGACGATCTCATGTTTCAAGCAGTGACAATTAAATATTATGGGAAGGAAAAACAATATTGAAAATATGATTTTACTCAAAATAGATTGATGAAGCGTTGTGTGCCGCCTCGCACACGCCTACGTTAATTTTTCGCATTTTCAAGGATGGGGCAGCTTCGTCTTTTAATTCCATGAGTTCCATTTTAAGTGTCAACATGTCTACAATCATGAAACATTATTTAGACAAGCATTAGACTCATTTATTGTCCATGAAGGGTCGTTCTCAGCATGTTGCTATCCAAGAGACAAAGAATCAGCCATGAAAGCAACATCTTTTTCATTTCAGGAAACTTGTTAACTAGCTTTTTGCCAAGTCTTGTTCCTTTGTCTAGAAAACATGTATATGGACTTTTTATTGACTTTTAATTCCTTTTAATTGCTGGTATTATCATGTATATATTCAGGTCCCTTTGGACAGCTTATAATCACTTTTGACTCTTAGAAAAATACAACAAAAACTTGGCACTTGCCTCCCAAATATTCT
Source organism: Solanum sejunctum (assembly GCA_025642045.1). NCBI lineage: Eukaryota > Viridiplantae > Streptophyta > Magnoliopsida > Solanales > Solanaceae > Solanum > Solanum sejunctum. Next base: position 9,748 of record JAOTQJ010196140.1, read on the forward strand.
CTTATTCTTCCTTTCAAGTTCCTTGTGTTTGCTTGTCTTGTGTAGAGTGTTTCATCCAGCACTTGGGTGTTGATTTATTTACTTAGGACTGAAGCCTTTGAAGAGCAACATTAGCTTACGAGGTTTTCCCATGACCCTTCAAAAAATAGGCCCATGACAAATGGTATCAAGCAATGGTTTTGGATATGGCAATGAAGGCACAACGTATGGAAGAACCACATCTTGAGAAGGAACAAGATGTTAAGAAGGATGCTGCTAAGAAAGTGATAGAAGTAGGGCTAGAGATGTCTTTCAAGCCCCAACCAGTGCTAGAGATCACGTTGAAGAAGCAGAGGGTTCTACAACCAACCACCTTGACGAGAAGATAATTGGCGTTGAGGTTACTTCGTAGCTTTGAATAGTTGTATTATTGTTTTGGTGAACAACTTAGGTTCTCTTGAGTCCGTAGCACTTGAGGGACTTGATAACATCAAAGAAAACCTTGTTTAGCAACGTGAAGATCACAAGGAAAGACTGACCATCCTTGAGCTCAAGCTCACTCAAGCTCTTTTCGATTAACACTGAGAGATGGAAGCATTGAGGCAGTAGGTGGAGCAATCTTCAGTTGTTGGTGGATGTGGCCTCATCACTATCCAAAAAGTTCATATTGAAGCTCCTAAACCAGAGGAGTTTCCTTGTGAAAGGAGTACTCAAGATGTTGAGAACTTCTTTTGGCAAATGGATGCCTATTTTGAGTATGTTAATGTGGTAGATGAGGCTACCAAATAAGAATGGCAATGATGTATTTGCGCGACACCACTATGTTGTAGTGGCGTAAGAAGAAAGTGTACATAGAGAAAGGCGCTTGTTCCATTGATGATTGGAAGCAGTTCAAGGATGAATTGAAACACCAATTTTATCCCTAAAATGTAGTTCACGAAGCTCGTAGGAAGTTGAGGGAGTTGAAACAAATATCTTCCATTTGTGACTATGTTTGGGAGTTCACCAAACTCACCCTCCAAATTCCAAATGACCAACAAAGCCCTCTTGTTTTATTTCATGGATAGCCTTCAAAACTGTGCCAAACAAGAGCTTCAAAGGCGATAAGTCGACAACATAGATGAGGCGATTGCAGTAGATGAATCATTGACTGATTTTCAGGCAAATTCGTCAAAAGAGAGAGACAATTGTAGCCAAAATGTTCCTCCCAAGTTGGATATCATCAAGAACAAAGGCAAAGCAGTCATGAATTGAGGTAGTGACTATTGAGGCAATCGCAATCAGCCCTCACATTTCCACAAGAACTATGAGGACCGAAAGAAAGAGGTTTAGAATTATGATGGTTGTTATCTTTGTCGTGAGACCACTCATGCTGCTCATTTTTTTCCTACTTTGAGTAAACTTGGTGCTATGATTGCTGTCCATAAGCACCAAGAGCAGGTTACAAGAAAGAATATCGAGCAAGCCGGTGAATGAGGTGGACCAGTTGATGGACTGGAGCAAGGGCACAAGGCTGTGAGCTTATACAACCACATGGCCTTATTCAATCGTATGAATTTAGTATCCCTTGCTATCAAACTGCCTAGCGTTAGGCCATGTGAGTCATTATTATCGATGCTAAGTTAAATGGCAAAAATGTTCGCATTATGGTGGACACTAGTGCAACATAATTTTATGATGGAGAAATGGGCCAAGGATTTAGGATTTGCTTATGTGTCTAGTGATACATTATTGAAGATTGTAATTGTCTTTCCCACTACTATCCATGGCTTTGCCCCTCGAGTACAACTTGTTTTGGGATATTGGAAGGGGTTGACGGACTTCATCGTTGCTCCTATGTACATGTTTGATATTATATTGAGGTTGGACTTTTGGTATGAGATCAATAAATTTATTTTGACACATCTCAACCAACTTCACATCAAGGATCAAGGAGGTTCGTGCATGGTGCCCTTTATTCGGGTGCCACAAAATGGAATGCACTTATCCGCGATGCAAGTTGTTAAAGACGTCAAGAGAGAGGAGCCAACTTTCCTTGCTGCCTTGACCAAAATTGTTGAGAATTTCGTTGAGGTAGTACCTTTGACTTCTTGTATTGAAAAAGTCCTTGATGATAACAAGGACGTGATGCTGGAAGAACTCCCTAAGCAGCTGTCACCGTGAAGGGAAGCTGACCATCAAATCGAATTGATTCCCGAGGCGAAGTCACCGGCCATGTCACTGTATCACATGGCGCCTCCGAGATTGGAAGAGTTGAGGAAGCAACTTAAAGAGTTTCTTGATACTAGACATATTAGGCTATCTACGGCTTCTTTTGGGGCTCCCATTCTGTTGAAGAAGGAAGGGACACTTCACTTGTGTATCAATTACTGGGCCCTTAACAAGGTTACAGTTGAGAACAAGTATCTGATTCCTTTGATTACGGATCTGTTTGATCATTTGGGGTAGGCCAAGGTGTTCAAAAAAATGGACTTCAGGAAGGGATATTACCAAGTCTGAATTGTTGAAGGGGATTAGCCAAAAACAACTTTTGTGATTCGTTATGGTATTTTTGAGTGGCTGGTCATGCTATTCGACTTGACAAATGCACTGACAACTTTTTGTACATTGATGAACAAGCTGTTTTATCCCGTTTTTGGACCAGTTTGTTATCATTTACTTGGACGACATTGTTATCCATAGTAATAGCATGGAAAAGCATGTTGAGAATTTGCATTAAGTGTTCCAAGTTTTGAGGGACAATGAGTTATGCGTGAAAAGTGCAACTTCGTACAACCTATTGTGCAATTCCTTGGGCATACAATCAGCCATGAGAGATATGGATGGATGGAGAGAAAGTGAAAGCTATTCAGGACTGGGAGGCTCCCACTAAGGTAACTGAGCTTCGGTTCTTTCTTAGTCTTGCCAATTATTATCGGTGATTTATTTTTGTTTATTCAAACATTGTCCTCACTTACGGACCTACTAAAAAAGGTCATAAGTGGGAATGGAGTAACAAGTGCAGTGAGGCATTTGAGAAACTCAAGGCTGCCATCACCAAAGAGCCTGTTTTGGCTTTGCCAGATTTTACTAAACCGTTTAAGGTTAAAAAAAATGGATCAAATTTTGCTTTTGGTGGAAACCTATTGCAAAAGGGCCACCCAAAAGCCTTTGAAAGCAAAAAGTTAAATGATGTCGAGAGGCGTTATACGATGCACGAAAAGGAGATGACTATCATGGTCCATTGCCTAAGGACGTGGCATCATTATTTATTGGGAGCACACTTTATTGTCAAGACGGATCACATGGTGACAAGTTACTTCTAATCTCAAAAGAAATTGATAGCCAAGCAAGGTTGTTGGCAAGATGTTTTGGCAGAATTTGACTTCACCTTTGAGTACAAGCTTGAGAAGGTTCATGTTGTAGCTAATATGTTAAGTGGCAAGGTTGTTTTGGCATCTGTTTTGATCTCCACATCCAGTAACATTGTGGATAAAATTCATGAAGGAATAGAGCATGATCCGATCGTGAAGTAGCTTCTTGTCTTGGCCAAACAAGGAAAGACTAAGAAATTTTGGGAAGAGAGTGATATGTTGTATACTACAGGCAGATGCATGTACGTTCCTAAGTTGGCCAATCTTAGGCATACATTGATCAAGGAGGGGAACGATACGCCATGGGCTAGTCTCCCGAGGCAAAAACGTACTTTGGCATTATTAAAGGCTTCTTATTATTGGCCTCACATATAGGATGATATCAAAGTTTATGTACGCACATGCCTTGTTTGTCAACAAGATAAGGTCAAAAATAGGGTACTCGATGGACTGCTTGAGTAGCTGCTTATAGCCGAAAAACCATGGGACAGCATCACCATGGATTTCATCACTTGCTTGCCGAACTCCAAAGGGTTTGATACCATTAAGGTTGTTGTTGATCAGTTCTCAAAGTATGCAACATTCACTGCCACGACGGCTAGTTGCAAAGCCAAGGAGGTTACCTGTTTATTTCTAAGAGATGTCATCAAGCATTGGGGTGTTCCGAAGCATATTATTAGCGATCATGACCCAGGGTTTACTAGAGCATTTTGGAGAGAATTATGTGGCTTGCTTGGGTCCGAATTGCACTTCTCAGCCAGTTTCCATCCCCAAATGGATAGACAAATAAAGAGGATAAATACGCTTTTGGAATGCTACTTGAGGCACTATGTTAGTGCCAATAAAAAAGATTGGATGAAGCTGTTGGACACCGCTCAATTTTCATATAATTTGCAGCAAAGTGCGGCAACGAAGAGGGGCCCTTTTGAGTTGGCAATCGGGCAGCAGCCTAACATGCCAAATCCTTGCCCGTGAATGCGGGTTTGAAGAATTCGGGTGCTTATTATATTGCTAAAGCTTGGGAGGAGCAGGTTGATTGTCGCACCCTATTTCTTCTCGCAAAAAATCGGGAACCTGGACGACGTCATAGCAACGACTCTTTTGGGTTTTCGGTTAAAGAAGAGTCACCACCTAATAAATTAAGGTGCATTAGAACACCAGTCTAAGCCTAAATTAAGTCTAAGGCTAAGGTCAAGTCACCAGAGAATGGATAAGGGTACAAATTACCATGAGAGAAAGGTGTTAGGCACCCTTCGAGGTCCACAAATGTAGGTCCTATCTGTATCTCAGATTTATGTGGGGGTAACAAATAGCAATTAAGGTCTCAATATAAAAGTCCTAATTAATTTTGAGTGATCAAATATAGGAATTAAATAGATAAAACAAGTAAATAACTAACTACCCCAGACAATTAAAAAAGAAAACAAGAGAGAGAAAAGCTAAATGAAGTGATAATTAACTCCACTCGGATCAGTTTAATCGATTTTATTTCAGAAGACAAAATTATCATTTTAGCTCGCATGGCTTATTTAAGTCTAAGGACAAAACCAATGTTTTCCCTCTTAAAACTCGAGTTTTGATCATCCTTTCTGAGGGTCCTATATACTTCTACCCCTCCTAGGTTAGTTTATTATTTTCTTAAAAGTGCACTAAAGAAAATGAGAAAACTATAATATTTTCCTAAAGTGTCTAGCATCCTCCTAATATCCAAGAGGCTTTGGACTTCTATTTTGGACAAGTTCTAGACTAAAAAGAAATATAGGGTTTCCTAGAGGACCTTGCGTCAACAAAATCAATTAGGACGAGCAATTAGCAAGCAAGTCTTAGATAAGCCTCCAAACAAGTTACTTAACATGCTTGAAAACACACAAATAGTGCAAAGCTGTGTCATGCTAAGTGTGTGCAAAAAAAAAAAATCATTCAAATATTTTTTTAAAAAATTTAACAGAAGATTATCAAATTAGAACTTACTTCCTTAAGAGCATTAATAATAATGATAATAGTTGAGGCATGATTTAAAAATGGAATAACATTCTAAGGTACTTATCAAAATGTGTTTAAAACTATGTGATATCTTACAAAAAAAAAAAGAAAAGATTCATTATAAGCATGATTTCCTAAGTTATGCTAAGAATTATTCAAGGAAAAAAAATCTTACTAATTTCATGCATAAATTATGGACATATAATCTAAAATGATTTTAAAACTATGAATATGATTTCTAAGATATAATTATATGTTCAAAATCAAAAGCATGATGAAAGTGTTCTAAAACAAGTGATATAGTTCATATCAAAAGTTCTTTAATGGCATGATTTCTAGATAAAGTTTTACAAGTTTAAAACATTAAATACTATAAATATGATTCCTATATTCTAAATAAATCTGTGTTGTGAAAAGAATTTTAATACATAACTTTTCTAAGTGGCCAAATATTTAAAGTGTTCATCAAGTCTAACAATGAAGTTAACCAACATATAGCAAACAAAATATCATGCAACATAACAAAAGTGTTAAAGATGAATCCTAATTAAAGTATATTACTAAAACCTTTTAAAGAAAATTGCACCAAAAGCGTTATGCTATTATCACTTATTTTAAAGAAACATTCACTAACATATTTAACAAAATTATATCTAAATGTGATTTAAAAAATATCTACCACACACTCACATAACAAAAGAGGACAAGTGAAATAAAATAAACAAGTAACACGTCTTTCCAAGATCCGATCGAAACTTTGAGACCAAATTTGCGATCAGTGCGAAAAATTTAGTCGGAAAATGGTCTTGACTCGACTTTAACGCGAAAAAATGCAAATTAATTTTCCCAAATAAAGCCAAAAATAGTGAGGTTTCCGCACCTCTTCCGCGATCCGGAAAGGATGTAGAACCACACTTATATTTTTCAAAAAATTTACGAAAATAGAGAATTTCACAAAAAATGTGTATTTTTACACTAGTGCGCACCGCGCACTATGCATGGGGACACAATTTTCTTATTTTAATTCAGGAAGGGCAATTTTGACCTTCTCAATATATTTTTATATCCCTCATACGATTTTTAAACATATATTCGTACGATGATAGTTTAGACCCATTATTTTTCAAAGATTTTACGCTAAGTCTAAGAGAGAAGAAGGATAGAAAAGTGAGAGTTTCCAAAGGAGATTCAAAGCTCTTTGAATATTCGTCTTTCCTAGGTATGTAAAGGCTACCCAAAAGCATGGAATTGCTCTTCCATGTATCAATGTAGAGTTAAGATGATAAATTCGTGTCTAAAAGTCTTGATTCATGAGTTCTTGAAAGTTCTTGAATAATTACTGAAAGTTATTGAATAACTAGTTTAAATTCTTGAATAATTGCTTTGAATTCTTGGATAGTATCTTGAATTCTTGTCTTCATTCTTTGAACTATATTTTTGTACCATAAATTGATGATCATCTTGTTTAAAGCTTACTATTTATTTCCTTATTATGTGATAATGATTTAATCCTTAAAATTTCTCCCTGTAAAGACTCAAATAATGAACTTAGGGGGATGTCTAGAGCCCTGAATGTTTAAAAGTGAGGTCTGACTGAGTCCAAGTCCTGAGGTAAGCGTGATGATGACGGGGATGGCTAAAATTATTATTGACAGAGTTGAATAAGTATATATCCCTTAAATTAGGTTGATAGTCTTGCCCGTAGAGGTTGGGTGATGAGAGTTCTTGATGGATCGATAGACTTATGAGCATGTCGAATCCTGGGAGGAGTATTGAGCACCAAAAATGAGTAAGAGTGAGTTCCGCTCGCACTCATTACCTACTTGCACAACATAGCAGAGGATTGGACTGTGAGAACGGATGTTTCCTTAGCCCCAAAAGAGGACTTACTATAATTACAAACCCCTGATGTATGCCCTTTTTTCTCTAGCAAGGTACTGAGCGGATGCCGCAACTATATCTCTTTGTTGTACCATCACCAGCTCATAGGTGATGGGTTTAGATTTAACAAACTCCTAGATAGGTCTCCTAATGATAGTACTTCGATGTGATATGATAGTTTGATGGTTTGATGGATAGTGAGGTGATAGAGTTTGGTCCTACACTCTGAGGTGAGGATGAGTGATTGTTATATTATTCCCTTTTACTTTAGCCCATTTTATATACAGTACATTTCACGTACTAACGCCTCTTTGGCGCCACATTATTTTATGATACAAATTCTGTAGATAGAGGACTTCAGCAGCTCACTCGTTGAGGTTTAGAGCTTTTTGAATTTCCTGATAGTGGTGAGTCCTCCCCTGCATTCGGAGGATGAGTATTTCATTTCACTTTATTAGACTTTTATTGATTTTGTGTAGCTATGGCCTGTTATGGTACCATCTCAGACAATAGTATAGAGGCTTCATAGATATGGATGTTGATGATAGATGTTGAGGGTTCTTGCCCTTTCATTCTTTATCTTTAGATTGTCTTTCATTTTCGTATTTTATTATGATAGCTATTATGATTTCTCTATTTTCTTCTGCTATCGAATTGGCTAAACGAAGGCAATTGGACTAGGTGGTCCACTTGGGGACTAACAATACTCTCAGAGTGCTAATCACGTCTAGGGTACCCTCCCGAGGCGTAACAAACTTGGTATCATAGCCCAGAGTTTGAGTATCCTAGGAAATATATGAATCCATCTCTAGTAGAGTCTTGTTTATAGGTGTGTATGTACCACACTTTATAAGCAGGAGGCTATAGGACATTAGGAAGTGTTACCCTTCTTCTATGAACTCACTTCGTGCTATAGAGTCAATTTGTGAAAGTTTACTTTTAATTCGTTCATTTTACGCTTACAAAAAATGCCTCCAAAGAGAACTTCCGCCCAGAAAGATGCCCCAGCTCTCAGCGCTGAGAACACCCAACTGAAGGTTTTAGTTCAAACTCAGACCAGGAGACGGGGATGCCTCGCCAGGACTGCTGAAGTCTCTCAGCCATACCTACTCATCCTTAGACAATTCTTAATACTGAGGAAGAATTCAGAGGAGCCATCACCATACTGGCTCAATTGGTGGCCTCACAAGGGAATAACCAAGGTTTCCAAGCTCCTAGTTCTGGATTGCAGGAGCCCTCAGCTGCAACCCCGCTCAGGGACTTCTTGAGGATGAAATTGCCTGTGTATACAGGGTCGAAGGTGGAGGAGGACACATAGAACTTCATTGACAAGATGTACAAAGTTTTGAGGGCCATGCATGTGACTAAAATTTAGAGAGTTGAGCTTGCATCCTACCAGCTGAAAGATGTGGCTAATATGTGGTATACTTAGTGGGAGGGGAGTAAAGGTGAGGATGCAGAGCCTGCAGCATGGGAGGAGTTTGAAGCTGCCTTTCATGATCTCTTCTTTCCTTAAGAGTTGAGGGAGGCAAAGGTACAGGAGTTCATGAATTTGAAGCAAGGAGGATGACTGTGAAGGAGTATAGCCTTATGTTCATCAAACTATCAAGGTATGCTCTAGAGATGGTGAAATATATGAGGCAGAGGATGAGAAGGTTTGTTTCTGGCTGCCAGACATATGCAGAAATAGTGTAAGGCTACCTTGCTGATTCCCGATATAGACATCTCTAGACTTATTGTGTATGACCAGTAGACAAAGGAAGATAAGAGAAGGGATAGGGAAGAGCATTTGAGCAAAAAGGTGAAGTCAGCGGTACATAAGACTAGCCTATAGAGACAGAATAGGGGTGATATTCAATTTCCAGAAGAGATCATCACATCGCGCACCTTCGGCAGCAAGTGCACCCGTACAACCAAACAGGTATGACCAGAAATCTTAGAGTTATCAAAATTTCAGGACCCCGGGTGCCTAATCTCAGGCCAATATGACCCAAGGCCCGAGGGGCAATGTAACATCCCACACCTTACAATACTAGTATAAGTCAAATGAAACATAACATGGTTTGGTCAAACTAGCGCTAATTTTCAAAAGTGCTTGAATCTTGTGTTAATGGGCTATATCTGTGTCTAACGCTTAAGAGAATCGAGTGTATACATGTTTTGTGTTGAATTGAGTAGATTATGGCCTTAAATGAAGTAAGAGAATTGAGGTGCTTGTAGGACTTAGAATCTAGCAGGTGAGTCACCTACTTGCTTATCTTAAATTGCTAACTAAACTGAGACGAGGCTCGACGTCGAATTTGTCCAAGTTCGATTATGAATAAAGTCTGTATTAAGTGTGTACATTTGGCCCATGTTTTAGTATCATAAATGGGCTAAATTTTTATCCCACGAAGTATAATGGAAAGTTCCCAAAGACATCACAATACACTTAGCAAATTGGGCCCAAAACTAAGTAAGTGAAAGTTGAAAATAGGCAGCCCAAGTCCATAAAATTGATGCTCCAAAAGGCCCAAATGAAAGGAGAAAGGAGCTGTATCACCTCCTTAGTGAAATAAGGCTGATAAATCCTTATCTAGGTCAGCCAAAGTATACTATAAAAAGGGGTCAAAGCAGCTCCCAAAGGTCATATCTCAACTTGACCTCACAAAAATCAGATTTGCTCTCTACATTTCCTCTCAACTTTGTGAAGCAGACAAATGACTCATTTAGGGTTATTAAGGAGCCTATAAACCTTGAAGACAAAGGTAAGTAATTATAGTTATGTATTTAGTATAGTTTCATCATGAAAAACAAGAAATAGATGTTAGTTATGCTTGTTGGAATTTGTTGGATAGATTCTGTGCAGAAAGTTGCTACACCTTTTACTTTTATTTTGGTGATTTCTCTATTGTTTGTGAGTTTTATTATGAAGAGAACTTGGTTTTCTTAATATGGTTTGAGTTATAAACATCACCCTAAGGTTTCTTCCCTGGTTTTGGTTTCATTTAGCAAGCGTATTTTATCAAGTTATCTTAAGTGTCATGTTGATTGGAACTTGCGGGTTGTTGGATGTAAAGCTATTAGCTCACGTACTTCATGACTTCTTAAGTGATATTATAAGACTATTTTAGGACTATTTATATGTGTAAATGTTTTTGGAATAGTTTGGTTAAATTTGGAATAAGTTTGGAGTTGTCGACGTCAAAATGTAGCGAAGGAAGGTAACGTTATACGACCCATTTTTAGATTGTGTGGAATTGTGATGTGTTGTGCTTTGTGGCTGTTGTAAGACTGTTATGGTATTAAAATAGGTTGTACATGATGTGCACATACTAATGTGTATTAGAAAATACAATTAAGGGTGCAAAGGTTAAAGGAATACGCTCGGGTTTATAAATACCCGCTTGCTGCCCATGTATTGTTTTCTTATGTGATTAGGATGCCAACGTGTCTCTATTGGCTATTAATGATAGTTTTATCCCCTATTATGTTGTATATAAGTATTTGGAGGAAGTTAAGGTTATCTCGAGATAGTGACGAGATCATACAACGAGGTATGTAAGGTTATTTGGTTTTGTATCACTTGGCATGAAACGTAGGTCTCTCCTTGGTACGTAAAGGTATTTATCAACTCTGACACAACTATTAACCATGTCTCTACTCTTGTACATGTTCATATGATTTCATACATAGTCACCTTCAAAACTGCATACATGTTTGGATACCAAGTTAAATGAGTTCTTGTTATGGAATAAAGTTCACAAGTTGTTCCATTTCATATGCATTTCATTGTTTATC
>JAOTQJ010196149.1:0-43223 GCA_025642045.1 Solanum sejunctum
GAAATTTCTAATTTTGATACTGTTGATCTAAAATTGGTGTTAGACCTTTTCCCCCCTAATTTTGACCGCCTAAACAAGAATATTAAGTCAACTTTTCAATATCACACATGAATTTTGAGATACATGGAAATTATAATTATGGGTACATCTGAGGCACATTTTCGGGCACTTTTTGGGGTCGTTTCAGATACAAACATTTAGAGCATGAACACTCCATGGAAAAGTTACTGTGGATTCAATTTAAAAGTTTGGTTCTTAAATTTTATCAGTGCCATATAAATTGAAATAGTGAGAGTAACATGCACTGTTTAAAATTTAAGTAAAACACACAAACAATTAATAATTCAAGAAAAATATAAAAAATTTGATTGACTCTCAAAATTTGTATGCGTAACTTAAATTGGAAAAAAAAACCATATATTATTTAAAATTAACATAAAATATAATATAAGTCGCAATAATCAACTTAAATTTTTTCAAAATATATAAATGATCTATTAGTGTTAATATTTTAATTAAACTAAATATTGTCTCCATTTTATTTAATTGCTCCTATTTAATTTGACTAAAAAAATTATTTTTTTATAAATTTTGTGATCCTAAATTAAAAATATTTCAAATTGTTTGACTAAAATATTTTTTAATCTTGTGATAATATGTCATGTGAAAAGTTAAATTTTGAAAGTTACCAAAAACAAAAGATATTGTTTTTGAGATAAACTGAAAAGGACGAACAAGTTAAATAGAATGGAATATCATATTTTAAATTTAAATTTCACTAACCCTACAACAAATGTGTGCTTGCGCCCCCCCCCCCCCTTCTTACTTTTGCTTTTTTATTGCCTTCACTATTTTTTCACTTCAACAAAAAAATTTAAATTAAAAAAAAAACTTCAACCAAAAATAGAAATTAAAAAATAAAATATAAATTTGGGCAGCTTGAACTTATTGACGAGCCTGTTTTAGCTGTTTGTTGATTACGATAAAACAAATCTCTTTATAAATTGGAGAAATCAACTTACATAACTATTCCAATATCTTCCAATGATTATATTTGTGTCAAAAAGGAAATACTTCCAAAAGAAAATATAAATAAATCAAAAAGCTTATGTATATTGCTTAAAATAATGTAAAAAGTGCTTTAGGTCACAATAGTTGTTAATTTAAATATTTAGTTCTTGAACTTTATTAGTACCACATAAATTGGGATAGCGAGAGTAAGATAAATTATTTAAAATTTATGTGTAATGTACTACAAATTGCAACAATTAATAATTTAACCAAAAAGTAGTAAAATTTGATTGGATCTCAAAATTTTGTATGCACAACATAAATTAGAAAATAATAAATAACATATATTACTTAAAATTAACATAAACTATACTATAAGTCATAATTATTAACAACTTAAATATTTTTAAGAATATATGAAAAATCTATAAGTGTCACATAAATTGAGATAGGAAAAAAGCATATATGAGTTGATGCTTGATTAATTTTTAACCAAACTATATATTATCTTCATTTTAATTTGAAAAAAGTTAATAAATTTTATCAATTATTTTTTTATCTTAAGTTAAATATACATCAAATTATTTGACTCAAATCTATCAAAAGTATTTTTTGATCTTATGGTAACATGTCATGTGGAAAGTGAAACTCTCAAAGTTACACTCAAAAAATAAATGACAAAAGGAGATATTATTGAAACGCCCCTCATGTGCTTCGAAAAGCCCCATACTCATAGTTTTCAAATATCTCAAAATTCGTTCATGATTTCAAAAATTCGGCATCATACTCTTGATCGGGGGAAAAAATTGAGTGGGAAATTGGTATAACCCCAATTTTAGAAGACCCATAGCGAAAAACAATTTTTGCTAATTTTCAATTTCCAGATAGCCTGCACGCCCAGGACACGACACGCCAGGGGCATGTAGTAGTATTTTTGGTGAGCCACGCCTGGTTCGCATCACACCTCTGGCGCAAACCAATGCAACATTAATGACTCAAATTATGTACGGCATCATCGGACCTTGAGAAATATCGTTTCGGGGAATGATTTGGAACAAGTGTCTCCCAAGAGAGACCATATAGCCAGTACGGGTCACATGAGCCACCTGGCCTCAAATCATGCATGTACGCCTTGGGCTGGAGTTGCAAGCTAAGGCATACCTCACTGGCACCCCAACTCGGGCAGTGTGGCGGAGCCGTAGGGTGGCCAAGGCTTGAAGCCCCCTATTTTTGGAGCTAAGGGAGGCCACACGACAAACCACATTTGGTCGTGTGGTGCTTGACGGGTCGTTTGGCCTTCCTGAAGTCTCCGGGTGAAAAATATTCTAATTATGGGATTACCGTCTCATAACTTTATTCATGTAATTTTCTAAGCTTGGGAAGACGGGAGCATCACATAGACCGTGTGGCTCTACAAGGGCCATTTATTAGTCCGTTGGCGGTTCGTGCAAAAAATTTCTAAGTGTTGGTCCAAGATCGATATTGTCAAAAAATTTATCTAAGTGTGGGTTCATAGGCAGGTAAACAGACTATGTAATGCAACATGGACCGTTTACCCTTTAATGAAGTGACTTCGATAAATTTTTACTCTGATTCATTAATGGCATCTTTATAAATTCGGTTATTTGTATTTGTGTTTTGGGGATTCCTAAGCTATTCTATGGTCATCTGAAAGACCTGAAACCATTTTAAATATTCAAACCTATCTCTCAGAATTTGAATCTCTCAAAACACTCTCAAAGGCTTTCCACCCAAAAGAACTCTTGGAGTTTCAACATTTGATCTTGGGATTTCAAGTCTCCTTGAAATTTCATTGGGGTTTCTTCATCTTAGTGAAGGTATGTGGGTTATTGATTACCATTTAATCAAGGAGACCAAAACTATTTTCAATAAATTTTATGAATTTCTATCTTACTTTAAATCAGAATTTTTAATATAATGATAACTAAAATTCTATTTATAGATGGATATGTTTATTCAATGATTTTATGGTGATTGAAATCATTTTATGAGGATTTACTTTGGGTTTATGGAATTGTAAGTGTGCATGTCCTCTTGAACACTCATTTATGCATGAGCGATTTTATGTTGAATTTAAATATGGTTTTAATGGTGTATCTATTTTAATTTCATGATATAATGCTGATTTTAGAACTAATCCTAATTTGCCATGCCTTCTTCATATCATTCATAGCAATTGTATTCATGATATTGGACTATTTTGAGAAATTATGTTATCAGTTAAGCCTAATTATGTTCTATGATATGATTTTGATAAAATATTTTATATCACAAGAATGTGATCACATATATGTCTATTGCTTTTGGCTCTTTGAATATTTTTGGGTACTTGCACTATTCTGTATATGAATGAGCTATTCCTAAGCATGACTATATTGATTACGAAATTATATTTTGGCTTTTAAGCCCAATTGTGCATTGAAATATTTTTACAATACTTGTATCTTTTGAAAACATGTATAATTATGTATATTATAAGTATTCTTATGGGATTACGACTTAGAATCGATGGATAGAGAGTTCTATCTCTATCCTCAAACTATGTGCCTAACATAGGTTCCTTTTTGAAATGGGAGGCCCGTAAGGAAAGATGCCCCCAAAATGGGGTTGCCCCTAAGGAGAAGAAATGATATGATATGTTTTGGTTTGAAAATTCTATCCGAAATGGGAGGCCCACAAGGAAGGTTGCTTCATACAAAATGGAAGGCCCATATGGTGAAGCATGGTTTACCGTTATCATGTAAACAATCTCTTTACCAATGAGGGGTAATCATTGGGATTCTAAGTAATAGCTCGCTTGGTCTTACTTACGTCTGTTGAGGTCATATCCCCACTATGTATAAGCATCATTTGCATTTCATGCATCATTTTCTTCATGACATCTTCTCATACTATATTCTTTATTATATATCTCTGTTGATATTATGTGCCGTTGTCATCTAACATTGAATTGCAGGATTTGGTAAGTTCATGCATTGCATCCCGCATACTTAGTACATACAAACATACTAACGCATACTCTTGCCTATATGATTTCACCATGTAGGGACTAAGGATTTTGATCATCCACCATTTGACACTTAGCTCAGGTACCAAGCTTGCTTGTAGTGGTGAGTCCTATCTTCCATGGACGCACCACCATCTATCTACCTATATTACTTACTTCTCTTTATGTATTTGAGGGTGAGCCTGGGGTATGTCTTGGCCCCCGACTCATCTATATAGACTCATTCTTGGACACCTGTTTAAACTACTGTACTATATATGCTATGGTTATGGTTAAGCTTATGTTATGTATTTGGTTATCTTTGACTATAATTGTTATGTGACTTGATCATATGTTTGATCGAAAGATCCTAAGTCCCAAATTGCCCCTAAAGTATGAGTTCTACATTTCTGCCCCTTAGTATTCATGTGTTATGTGCTTTGTGAACTCATGTTACTTCCTTTTATTATGATGCCCCCATAGCGTGAGTCCTACTTTCACATCCATTAGAACTATGTGTTGATTGTTGAATACGCTTTCAAACTGATGATGCAAGATTTGGTATCTTAAGGCTTATTTAGGGACTCTCAAGTTTCTGTTTGTCATGTCGTATTTAGGACCTAGGTCTGGGTTATGACAAAGATGCTATCAGATCCCTAGGTTTGCAAATAATCCTTAGAGTCCAACATGTTGCGTCAAGTAGAGTCGTAATCATAGGTGTGAAGTGCACCATGCCTATAGGTACGAGTCTATGGTGACATTTTAGGAATTGTCTCACTTCTTCAAGTCTTATATCGTGTTGTGAAAAGTTGGATTAGCCCTCAAACTTGAATAGTATCCTTGATTTATTTCAGAATATGCCTTGTGGTAGACTTACCAGACTAACCCTGGCTAATGAAAGTCAAGCACCTCAAGGGCCTATGGATGAGCCTGTCTCTAATGGTGAATACTATAAGACCATTTCATGCTTTCCCAAGTGGTAACTACTCAAAGTAGGCAGGCCAACTTGCCTCGGGATACCACTTCGGCTTTTAGAGTGAGCGATTTCACCTCAGTGAACCCTCTGAAGTTTCTTAGGTCTAGGGATGACGAGGATGCCCAGGAGTTTATTGATGAGGTCTACAAGGTATTAAATCTCATGAGTGTCACTTCTAAGAAGAGTATGAGCTAGTTGCCTATCATTTGAAAGATGTAGGACAGGTGTGGTATACTCCGTGGTCCATGAAGAGGGTTTGTGGTGATGCTGTTAATTGGGAAGAGTTCAAGCTTACTTTACTGGATCTTTTCTTCCCACTTGAGCATAGGGAAGCTAAGCTGACTAAGTTTATCAACCTAAGGTAGGGTAATATGAGTGTGAGGGATTATTCCCTCAAGTTCACTAAGCTCTCTAAGTATGCTCCGACACTTGTGGTTGATCCTCGTACAAGAATGCACAAGTTTGTCTCTGGAGTTTCTGACTTGCTCGTACAAGAATGTCATATAACCATGCTTAATTGGAACATGGTCATCTGTAGATTTATGGTATATGCTTAACATATTGAAGGGGAGAAGCTTAAAGGGAGGAGAATTGAAACGACCCCCAAAAGTGTTTAATGTGCCTCGAAAGTGCCAGAAATCTTGTTTTCCATATATCTAATAATTCATTGTTTATTTTGAAAATTTGACTCCATATTCTTGTTTAGGAGGTCCAAATTAGGGTGAAGAAGGTCTAACCTTGATTTTAAAGAAAAGGAATCAAATTATGAAAGTTCACTTTATGCTATTTCTAGAGACCTCCGCGTCCTCTCCGCGACATGGAGATGGTATTTCCTGCACTTTCTTTCCTAGTCCATCCATATTTTTATAAGTGTTGGGATTATGTTTTTCTAAATGTGTTTTTACCTATACTTAGTCTTATTTCACTATCATATCACCCTAAATATTTCCCAATACTCACCAAGACATTTAGCCATATATTTGCTTCTAAATTCAAGTCCCAGACTCAAGACCAATCTTAAGGATTTCATCAAGGATCTCACTCAAGCTTTAAGTCTCCATTCCCAATCTTCTTCAAGGGTTCTCCAAAGTCAAGGTATGTGGTGTTGAACAATTAGGTCCTTCCACCCAAGGTGCCTAAACCCTCCTTTTACTAATATTTCATGATTTAAAGTTGATTTTACATGTGCGTCTTGTATATTGAGAAATTTATTCCACAGTGATTTTAGCTCATAAAAGTATAGTTGTTTTAGCATGTTTTGAGTTCTAAATCTTGTATCTAATGTTGGACTTGATAAGGGGTTTTGCTATAAATGTCTTGGGGGTGTTGCAAGTTATTGATTAATGGTTTTACAATAGATTTTCTTGCATGAATTCATCTATAAATTGCATGGTCTTTTACCCCCATTACACATCCCCAAGGTGTTTGATAAAATTTCGGTTATGGTTTCTTGAGGAAATAAAGGTCTAAAGCATAAGGTATGATATGATGGCTATATGATAATGAAATGAGCTTATGTACATGATAAATATTGTATAAAGTGTTGTGGTAGACCATTCCCTATTCTTGGGCCTAGTCGAGGGGTTAAAGACTTAACCACTAGGGTGATAGGTGCGATCATCACTAACCTTGATGAGGGGTTTATATCTCACACACTAGGGTGATGGGCGCTATCATCACTAACCTTGATGAGGGGTTTGTACCTCATACACTAGGGTCATGGTTGCTATTATCACCAATCCCAAGGGGTTTATACGTTGGAAATCTAGCTTGGTCTCCTCTTCACATCTGGTATCCTATATGAGTATGATTTACTTAAGCATGTTTTACCTAAGCATTGAACATACATGTCATATTATTATATTATGCCTATTTCCTCATGTTATGCATATTGATCATGGAGCTTATCTCTTATTGCATTGTATCCCACATATTTAGTACATTTAAACATACTAACGCATACTCTTGCCTACATGATATCACCATGTAGGGATCGGTGCCCAAGTTGATCATCCTCCAGGTCCACGTGGCTAGATGGTGCTATTCTAAGCTTGTTGGTGATTCCTCCATTTTAGGGACCTTGGTCTAAGTTACTGTTATCCTTGTATTGAGACACTTTCTTATGTTCCATTGACTATGAGGGTAAGCCCAGTAGCTTGTCTTGGCCCTTTCTCTGTCTATGTATTAGAGGTGTTTGTTGATCATGTTGTGTATTTATGTATGAGCTTTGACTCTTGTCTCTTGACTATGACATTTATGAAAGCTTTCCCTTAGTTCTATTATGCCTATTCTTAATCTATATGTCTTTGTATGCCTCCATGACCAAGGATGTGTAATGACAAGTTAAGAGGCTTGTTTAGGGTTCCTTCGGATTCCCCATTCGCCGTATCATGTTTAGGCCCTGGGCTTGGGTCATGTCAAGAATATATAATTCTAAGAGAGCCTATTTTGATGGTGGACTCTTTGTCTCTCTTATTGGTGGTTTTGGTCGCTTCCAACAGGGCCATGGTTCATGTGCTCAGATTGCTAATGCTAAATTGCCTCCTCCTAGGGCACCGGTTGGTGGGGGACAGGGATACTCTTTGTGTGATAAGTATGGGAAGCACCATATGAGTGACTGTTGGAGAATCTCGAGTGCTTGCTTCGGATGTGGTGATAAGAATCACAAGGTTGCAAACTATCCCAAGAAGCCTCAGAAAGGTCAAAGCCAGGTGCTCAAGGTGGACAAGGTCAACCAAGGGTTCCTCTAGGTGTTTGTCCGAGGAATAACGAACTCTATACTCTTCATACACGTCAAGAGGTTGAGGAGGCTTTGGATGTTATGACTGGTACGTTAAAAGTCTTTGATTTTGATGCTTATGCTTTGCTTGATCTGAGTGCAAACTTGTCTTTTATGGCTTCTCTGTTGACTATTAAATTTGGTTTGAGTTCGGAAATTTTGAGGGAGCCTTACTCGATTTATACTCACGTGGGTGAGTCTGTTATTACACATAGAGTCTATCATGGTTGTCCTGTTTCTGTGTTGCATAAGGTATTCCCAAGTGATCCTGTGGAACGTGAAATGTATGACTTTGAAGTGATTCCTGGAATAGATTTGTTACATGTGTCATAAGCCTCTATAGATTGTGAAACTCGGAAGGTGAAGTTCCAACCTTCCGGTGATCCTATTTTGAATGGAAAGGTAGTGACTCCACTATTAAAGGTCAATTTATTTCCTACATTAAAGCTCAAAAGATGATCTCTAAGGAATTTATATATTACATTTGTGAGGGTTAAAGATATGGAGTCCGAATCACCTACTTTTGAGTCTGTTCCAATGGTGAATAAGTTTTTGTACGTTTTTCCTGAAGACTTGTCGGGTATTCCTCCCGAAAGGGAAGTAGACTTTGGCATAGATCTTCTTCTGGACACTCAACCTATTTATATTCCTCCTTATCATACAGAACTAACTGAATTAAAGTATAAGTTGAAAGATTTGTTATAGAAGGGTCTCATCAGGACAAGTATATCTCTATGGGGTGATCCAGTGTTATTTGTAAGGAGTAAAGATTGATGTCTTTGGATGTGTATCGATTATATGCAATTGAATAAGGCGACCATTAAAACAAGTATGTATTACCTAGGATCAATGACATTTTTGATCAACTTCAAGGGCTACTCACTTTTCAAAGATGGACCTCCGTTCTGAGTATCATCAGTTAATGGTTAGAGAATGTGACATTCCCAAGATGGCCTTTCGAACGAGGTATGGGCACTTTGAGTTCGAGTGATATCATTTGTCATAACTAATGCTCCGGCCATGTTCATAGATCTTATGAATTAGGTATTCAAGATATTTCTTAATAGTTTTGTGGTTGTTTTCACCGATAATATTCTTATCTATTCCCGAAGTGAACAGGAGTATATGGATCATTTGAAGTTGGTGTTTGCAAACCTTGAGAGAAAAGAAGTTATATGCCAAATTTAACAAATGTGAGTTTTGGTTAGGTGAAATTTCCTTTCTGGGTTATGTGGTATTCGATGATGGTATTAAGGTGGATCTGAAAAAGACTGAAGTGGAAAGGAATTGGCCTAGACCATTGACTCTTTTAGACATTCAAAGTTTCCTTGGGTTAGTAGGTTAATATAGAAGTTCGTTGAGCAGTTCTCATCCATTGCATCTCGATTGAATAAGTTGACACAAAATAAGGCTAATTTTGTATGGTCGGATGAGAATGAGAAGAGTTTCTAAACTTTAAATGATCAACTTACATCGGCTTCGATTTTGACTCTACCAAATGGCATGGATGGGTTCGTGGTATATTGTGATGCCTCTTGAATTGGGTTAGGTTGTGTACTTATTTAACATAGTGAGGTGATAGCTTATGCATCAAGACAATTGAAGGTGCATGAGCATAATTACCCAACTCATAACTTAAGTTGGCGGCGATGGTCTTTGCTTTGAAAATTTGGAGACACTTGTGTATGGGGTACATGTTGATGTTTTCACTGATCATATCAGTTTGCAATATGTTGTTCACGAAAAGGAACCTTAACTTGACACAAAGGAGATGGTCAGAACTCCTAAAGGATTACAATATGAGTGTTCTTTATCATCCCACCAAGGCAAATGTGGTAGTTGATGCTCTTAGTAGGCCATCCATGGGAAGTGTGGCTCATGTTAAGAAGGGGAAGAAGGAGTAGGCAAGGGATATCCACTGCTAGGCTAGATTGGGTGTTAGAGTGGCCAATTTCAATGATTATGATATATATGATTTAATTTTGGCGAATCCTCGGTGGTTGTTGATGTGAAGGCTAAGCAAGATCTAGATCCATCCTTGGTTGAATTAAAGAAATTGGTTGCCGAAAAGAATATTGAGGTTTTCTCCCGGGGGAGATGGTGTGCTTCGATATCAAGATCAATTATGTGTTCTGGATATAGGTGATCTTAGAAAGGTGATAATGAGTTAGCCTATAGTTCTCATTGTTCCATTCACCCAGGGTCGACTAAAATATATCGGTATTTGAATGAGGTGTATTGGTGGCATGGTATGAAGAATGATATAGCCAAGTTTACATCTGAATGCCCAAATTGTCAACAAGTGAAAGTGGAGCATCAAAGGCTGGGTGTGTTATCTCAAGACATGGAGATTCCTACTTGGAAGTGGGAAGACATAAATATGGATTTTGTGGTTGGGTTGCCTCGGACTAAAAAATAATTTGACTCCATTTGGTTTATCATCAATCGGATGACTAAATCAGCTCATTACTTACCTGTTAAGACTACTTTTGGTGCTAAAGATTATGCAAGGTTGTACATTTGGGAGTTAGTAAGGTTGCATGGTGTGCCTAGGTCTGTCATATCGGATTAGTGTACCCAATTTACTTCTCACTTTTGGAGGTCATTTCAAAATGGACTTGGTACTAAGGTCAAGTTGAGCAACGCCTTTCATGCCCAAAGCAATGGATAAGCCCATAGGACAATTCAAACTTTGGAGTATATGTTGAGTGCTTCTGTGTTAAAGTTCAAAGGTAATTGGGATAACCATCTTCCACTTATTAAATTTGCTTATAATAATAGCTTCTATGCTAAATGTTGGTATGGCCCCATTTGAAGCTTATATAGTAGGAGATATAGGTCTCCTGTAGGGTGGTTTGAGTTGGGAGAGATGGCCTTGATTAGCCCAAACTTGGTGATGGAGGCTATGGATAAGGTAAAATTGATTCGACAAAGGTTGAAGATGGCCTAAAGTCGCTTTGGATGCTAAGAATAGGGATCTAGAGTTCCAAGTTGGGGATTGAGTGTTTGTGAAGATCTCACCCAAGAAGGGAGTGATGCATTTTAGCAAGAAGGGAAAGCTAAGTCCATGGTATGTAGGCCCTTATGAAATTATTGAGCAGATTGGGAACGTAGCGTATAAGGTGGAGTTACCCCTAAATTTGAGCTCTATTCACTCGATCTTCTATGGGTACATGTTGAGAAAGATGGTTGGTGATCCTAGCACTATTGTGCCTTTGGAGGGTATTGAGGTTGAGGGGAACTTGTCTTATGAGGAAGTTCCAGTAGAGATTTTTGATAGACAAGTGAAATGACCTCGTAAAAAGGATGTGGCATTGGTGAAGGTACTTTGGAGGAACTAACATATGGAGAGTACTATATGGGAGGTAAAGTTGGACATGATAAAGTGATATCCCCATCTTTTCCAATCTACTCAAGCCTAAGGTATTAGGTTCTTATTTTCTCATTGGTCCCAATTCCTTCTTTGTTAAGTCTCATGGTCTTACATGTTTACATATGCATTAAAATGGTTTTATGATGCTTTGAATGATTTTATTTCATTTTGATATGAGATCTAATGGCTTTGTGATTTTCCAATGATGAACTATGCATGGTATCATGTGTTTAAAAGTTTCATGTTCTCACTCAAGCCTTGTTCTTGCACATTTGGGGATGAATGTTACCAAGGGGGAGGCTTTCCTATTATAACGGGTTGTTCAAAAGGATTTCCCGAAAGGGGGTTTGTGTTTCCCACGATAATTTTAAAAATGAACATTTAAATATGATGTAATGGCCCAAAATTATGTATGTTATCATTGGACCTTGAGAAATATCATTTCAGGCAAAGATTTGGATAAAGTGTGTCTCAAGAGAGACCACACAGCCAATGTAGGGTCACATGAGTTGTGTGGCCTCAAGTGACATCACACTTGGCCTCACATCTTGCATGTTGTCCTTGGCGAAGAGTTGCAAGCTAAGGTATACCTCATTAGCACCCCACACGGGTGGTGTGACACTTTACGGGACTTATGGAGGAGTCGTGGGGTGGCCTAGGCTTGAAGCCCCCATCTTTGGAGCTAAGGGAGGCACACAACCAACCACACAGGTCATTTTGTGCTTGATGGGCCGTTTGGCCTTCCGTGAAGTCTCTGGGTGAAAAATATTCTATGTATGGGATTACCGTCTCATAACTTTATTTGTTTAATTTTCCTAAGGTTGGGGATGCGGGAGCATCACATGGACCATGTGCCTCCACACGGGCCGTTTATTGGACCATTTGGTGGTTCATGTGAAAAATTTCTAAGTGTTGGTCCAAGATCGAAATTTCCAATAAATGTTTCTTAGTATGCATTCACGGGCAAGTAAATGGACCATGTAATGCTATACGAAAAGTTTACCCTAGTCAAGTGACTTTCGGTAAATTGTTACTTCGATTCATTAATGATATTTTCATAAATTCAGTTATTTCTATTGGTCATTTGGGGATTTATAAGCTATTCTAAGATCATCTAAACGACCTAAAACCATTTCAATTATTCAAACCTATTCCTCATAATTTGAATCTCTCAAAACACTCTCAAAGGCTTTCCACCCAAAAGAACTCTTGGGGTTTCAACACTTGAGCTTGGGATTTCAAGTCTCCTTCAAATTCCTTTGGGGTTTATTTGTCTTAGTAAAGGTATGTGAGTTTGATCCTTGATTACCTTCCAATCAAGCAGACTCAAACTATTTTCAAGACTTTTTATGAATTTCTAGCTTACTTTAAATCGGGGTTTTGAATATTATGATTCCTAAAATTTTATTTATGCATGGTTAGTGTTTATTTGATGATTTTATGGTGATTTAAATCATTTTGTGAGGATTTACTTCGGGTTTATGAAATTATAAGTATGCATATCCTCTTTAAGACTTGTTTTTGCATGTGTTATCTTATGTTGATTTTAAATATGGATTTAATGTTGTATCTATTTTAATTTCACAATATATTACAGATTTTAGATCTAATACCAATTATGTATGCCTTCTTCATATCATTCATAGAATTTGCATTCATGATATTGGACTATTTTGAGAAATTATGTTGTGGGGTAAGCCCAATTATGTTCTATGATATGATTTTGATAAAATATTGGATATGACAAGAATATGATCACATATATGTCTATTGCTTTTGGCTCTTTTGAGCATTTTGGGTGGTTGCACTATTTTGTATATGAATAGGCTATTCCTATAGATGAGTATATTGATTACGAAATTACATTTTGGCTTTTAAGCCCAATTGCGCATTGAAATGTTCTAACAATACTTCTATCTCTTGAAAACATGTATAATTATGTATATTATAAGTATTCTTGTACGATCATGACTTAGCACTGATGGATGGTGGGTTCTCTCTATCCTCAAACTATGTGCCTAGCATAGGTTCCTTTTTAAATGGGAGGCTCATAAGGAAAGATGCCTTCGAAATGAGGTTGCCCGTAAGGAGAAGAAATGATATGATATTTTTGGTTTGAAAATCCTATTAGAAATGGGAGGCCTGTAAGTAATGTTGCTTCATACGAAATGGGAGGCCCGTAAGGGAAGCATGGTTTACCCTTGGCAAGTAAAGCACATCTTTACTGATAAAGGGTAATCATTGGGATTCCAAGTAATAGCTAGCTTGGTGATGTTGTTCACATTCCAATAAGTAATCGGTCGCTATTAGTAATTAACCTAACCGAAGGTTGGGGTTGAATCCACAGGGAACACGGGGCTTGACTATAGAGATGCACTACCAATCATTTCTAGCATCAATTACCAAAATCTCTAGATTGGGGGTTTTCTTTGTAATTCAAGAATAAAAATAAAAACTAAACTAACTATGCAGTTAGACACTTAAATTTACGGACAACTTGGGGATTGTGTTCACCACGATTCATTGACTCAATTACCCTATACAACATAACTTTAATTGGGAATTTGCATGTAGGATAGTAAGTTAGGTTCTTCTAGCCCTCTTGTGAAGGTGAAGTCAAATTTCACCATGGCGTGTAGTTGGTGGCCATGGTGTGCCAATTAACTGTTACCCATAGTCCCAATCAACCTCCCCTTGGTCAGGTTCGATTGATTAGACGAGAACTCATCAATTAAACCTTGTCATTTACTTCCCTTTTCTTATTTGTCATTGCCTTGGTCGGGATAGTGATAGTAGGCAGGTTTTGGTGTTGGCCACCTCCAAACAATAATCAAAATGAAGGGAAATAAATAATACAAAACCCCAAATAAAGAAATGCACAAAGTCTAGGTTATATTAAGTCAACTACTCACGGTTCCCATAACCCCAAGTTATGGGTGCTTAGCTACTCATGGCCTAGGAAAATCCACAATAATTCAAATAAATAACATATTTAAGAGTTTACCCAAAGCAATGAAGAGCAAGAACACCTTCAAGTTGAAAATCACAAGCTTGGATTAATGGCAAATGAGTACAATGTGGGTTTTCAATCCCGTAAAAGTGGGTCTTCAAATTGAAAGATAAAAATATACTCTAAACACTAAAAATGCTTCCCGAATATTTACCAATAGTTGTGAATGTAGAATCTGCTCCAAAATAAACCCTAACATAAAGTATATATAGTGTTTACAAATTTAACCCTAAAAATTATAGAGAAAAGATAGCTAGCAGTAGATATGTCTCATAGGTATGACTCGTAGGGTGACCTACGAGTCATAATCGGGGTCTCATAGTCAACACTTGGCATTTTGAACTTGATTGTTACGACCCACTATTATGAGTTGTTGCTCAAGCTATGACTCGTATGCTCTTCCATAGTCTAGGCCTTCAGTTCTTGGTCAAAACTTTTGTCTTGCTTTTTCTTGCTACAAACCACCTATAGGAGTTATAGGGAGATTTACGACTCATAGAGTGCCCTCGTAGGGCTGACCTTCACTTAGTAGATTTTCTAATTTTTGCTATCTGTTTCTTGCTACGAGATCACCCTACGATTCGTAGGAAGGCTTGTTTGTCTTGTATTTCAGCAAAATCTGCAATGTTTTATCAAATTCATGCCAACTTACTTTTATTGCAATCTCAACATAAAAACACATAAAATCCATAAAACATCGCATTGAGAACTTGCAAAATCCCTCATTTTAGGCACCAAATGTGATGAAATTTGACAGCACATCACTTGATCTTACTTATGTCGGTTGAGGTCACATCCCCACTATGAATAAGTAACATTTGCATTTCATGCATTATTTTCTTCATTACATCTTGTTATACTATATTCTTTGTTATATATCTCTTTCAATATTATGTGCCCTTGTCATCTAACATTGAAGTGCATGATTTGGTAAGTTCATGTATTGCACCTTGCATACTTATTACATTCAAATATACTAACACATACTCTTGCATATATTATTTTACCATTTAGGGATCAAGGACTTTGATCATCCACCATTTGACACTTAGCTCGAGTTCTAAGCTTGCTTGTAGTGGTGAGTCCTATCTTCCAGGGATGCACCTCCATCTATCTACCTATGTTACTTACTTCTCTTTATGTATTTGAGAGTTAGCCCAGGGTATGTCTTGGCCCGACATATCTATGTAGAGGCATTGCTAGACATCTTTGTCAACCTCTTTACGACATATGCTATGGTTATGGTTAAACTTATGTTATGTATTTGGTTATCTTTGACTATAATTGTTATGTGACTGAATCATATGTTTGATCAAAAGATCGTAAGTACCAAATTTCCCCCATAGCATGAGTCATACGTTCCCTCCCCTTAATATTCATGTGTTATGTGCTTTGTGAACTCATGTTAATCCTTTTTCCTATGATGCCCTCATAGTGTAAGTCTTACTTTCTCATCCGTTATAACCATGTGTTGATTGTTGAATATGCTTCCTAACCAATGATGCGAGTTTTGGTATCTTGAGGCTTGTTTAGGGACTTTAGGGTTCCCATTCGCCGTGTCACATCTAGGCCCTAAGTATGGGTTGTGACAACAATATTTTCCTTGTTTTTTCTAATTCTGACAAGGGCATTAGGATCATAGCCCCATGCCTATTTAAAATCTCTCATACTTAGTCATTTTTCAACACTATATCACTCAAAATCCTCTCAAAACTCTCTCTAAGACTTTACCGAATTTCTCATTCAAATTCAATGATTTCAAGCTTAATATTGGTACTCAAGGATTCAATCCAATCTTCAAGTTTTCTTTAAGCTCATCGCAAGAAAACCTAAGTTTGAGGTATGTAGCTTTTATCCATTGAGTTCTTTCACCCAGGGAGCACAAATCTTCCTTTTTATGAAAGTTAGATGATTTCAAGTTGTATTATTTTTGGGTGTCTCTTGGAATATGAGCATGAAATATGGTACAGTTTTATCAAGCATTGTTGATTATGCATGAATATCTATTTTAAGCTTATACGATGAGTTGATTTTTGCCTATTGAGATTATGCATGATTTTAAGCTATGAGCTATGAACTATGATGAGCTTTTGAGATGGATTTCATGATACCTAATTTGAGATTTTACTACAAGATTGGTGGGTTGATTTTGAATTGATTTACTCACTTGTTATGCTCTTGAGTTGCATGATTTTTATCAAGTATCATGTGCCCATTAGGTGTTTGATGAGATTACATGACAAGAATTCTCACGTTGTTTACAATATTTATAGGTCAAGTGACTTCATGATAATTAAGGAATTACAAGCATGTATTGAATTCATGAAAAGTATCTATGATTTTACAAGTATCAAGTTAATCCTTATTTTAATATTTTTATCTTTTGTGAGCCATTCATGTTAAAACAAGGGTTCATGTATGATTATGATCTATTCTCATGTTCACGTTAGGTTCACTAATAGAGGTCAATCATGTTCAAGAGATACTCATATCATTTATCACATTTCTTACAATTTATACGAGTTATGATTATTTCATATATCCTGTGGGATTAGACCTAGTACAAATTGAGGCTTAAGATGGGGGCTCGATACAAGGGGTCCTTATATAAAGTCTTTAGTATCTAAACTATATTCCACCATAGTATTATATATTACCCTTGCTATACTAGTGAATCCATCTAGTGCACAATCACATATTCTATCATGTTCAGTTTACCTTGGGAAGTAGACTATACTTTGTCGAGGGGTGTCATACTCGATCACTAGCTGGGGTATGTCATGCCTTGGATTCCAGGTTGTAGCTACTTGGTCTATGTCGGTTAAGGTCTTCTCTCACATATGTATATTAGTATCTGTAAGTCAAATGTTTTACATGCATGTTTCATTACGAGCATCTATCATACATGTCATATTGAGATTATATCCATTGTCTATATGTATGCATTTTGAATATGATGGCTTACATCCTTGTTGCATTGCACCCCGCATACTTAGAACATTCAAATGTACTAACGCATACTCTATGCCTACATGATATCACCATGTAGGAATCGAATCTCCTTTTTTATCATCATCCTCCATGTGGCTAGTTTAGTTCTTTGAAGAAAGCTTGGTGAGTCCTTAACTCCGAGGACAATATCTATTTTACTTATGCTATGTTGAGAATTATTTCTTATGTTGAATACTTGTTACTATAAGGATGATTCGGAGGAGTGTCTTGGGCCCTACTCCATTCTTAAGTAGAGGTGTTATTGGATACTATAGTTGTATATGCTTATGAGCTCGACTCTCCTTTTATTTCTATATATATGAAAGGCTTTGCCTTAGTCTCGTTCCCCTTTTTAATACTTGACTCTTGTTATTGTTTATTTTCTTTTCGCAACCAAGGATGTGCACATGATATGCTAAGAGGCTTGTTTGGGTTGTCTCCGGACTTCCCATGCACTGTGTCGCATCTAGACTCTGGGCTTGGGTCGTGACAATTATTTCGACAAAGAACTAAAAAAGGACAAACAAATTAAAATGAATGGAATATCATATTTCAAATTTAAATTTAGTCATGCGAATAAGAGTGTAAAAATAATGAGGTTCCTACACATACAAAACCAATAATAAATTCCCATGTGGGCAGAGAGAAAAAGAAAAAGAAATTCATCAATTTGTACTTTTTCTTCTTTGTTGCCTTCACTATTTTTCCACTTCAACCAAAAAGAAAAATTTTAAAAATAAAAAATAAAATACAAATTTTTGCGGATTGGACTTATTGATACGTCTGCTTCAGCTGCTTTATTATATTCTTTTAGATATTTTAGTTATGGTTTTATAATATTATCCCTAATAAGATATTTTTCAACTATTTCAACTATGATGCAATTATATCACTCAATCAATTATTGTAAGTCATGTAGATAGTGAATTAGATAAAACAAATTTCTTTAAAAATTAGAGAAATAAAATTAAATTGGAGAATTCAAGTATTGTATACGTCATTAGTCCGATTCTTTGCCTTTTTCAAATCCTGCTGCAGTTGCACGAGCCCATGTTTGTTGCTTGGAGCAACAAGATCAAGTTGGTAAGGATTAACGCTTCATTTCTATTTCTATGGTCGATGATCATAGAAGCCCCTATTTTTATGTATGTCAATAGGAACTTCGATGCTAAATCTTGAGATGGAAATTCTGATACATTCTAGAGTTTCTCTTATTCGTATTAACAGCTACTCTAGGGGGAATGTTTTTGGCTTTCCTATTATAACGGGTTGTTCAAAAGGATTAGCCGTCCTTCCATCAAATATTCTGCTTTTTCCTGGATATTTGGGTTCAAATACTTTTTTCAGAAAACTCTATTTATTCTGGTGTGGATGGCAGGCAGGCCTATATTTCTTGGTTTTAATAAGACTCCTTACAAGGGATGGGCCCTCCCTTCCTTTACGTCATCCACCACCCTGTCCTATCCACAATAAAATTAAATAACAATTTTAATATCTTCCAATAATTAAACTTATGTCAACAAGAAAAAACTTCAAAATAAATACAATTAAATAAAAAAACTTGGGTATATTACTTAAAATAATGTAAAAAGTACTATAAGTCATAATAGTTGTGAATTCAAATATTTGGTTTTTAACTTTATCAGTGCCACATAAATTGAAACAACGAGAGTACATAAATTATTTTAAATTTATGTAAAATGTAATATAAATTGCACAACTAATTATTTAATAAAAAATAAAAATAATTAATTGGCTCTCAAAATTTTGTAAGCGCAACTACTAAAAGAACTGTTAAAAGAGACCTCAAAAATGGATCGCTAAAAAAGAGACCTCAAGAGGTCTCTATTCCATTGAATATTATTTTCTTATTTTTTTCAAAAAAAGAGACCTTATGAGATCTGTTAAATAAAAAATAAAATTCAGAAATAATAATACCAATTTTATGATATTCATATTAATTTTTTTTAAAAAAAAATAGCGACCTCACGAGGTCTCTAGAGATTTTAAAAAATTAATATTAATAATTATATTTTAAAAAAAGACCTCACAAGTTCTAAAGCCCTTTTCATTAAGTTTACTCACCCCTTTTTATGAAAAAGACCTAATTTACCTTCAAAAGAAAATTCGCATCTCTTCCACCTGCGTTAAAGAACAGACGAATCTTATTTCTAAATGGGCTGAAACGTTAAGACGATGATGAGTTTGTTGCAGCACCTCTACCAATGAGTTTTCAGAGAACTAAAGTGTGTTCGAAATAGAGATAGTGAAATCTTTTTGAGGAAGCCCGCAACTCCTCTACTAGCGACGACGAAGTTTGCAGTAGCAGGTGTTCCACCGACGGATTCCGTAGTAGAAGGAGGTGTTTGAAACTCCTTTATCTCCTACATCTGTAAGGTTTAATATTCTTATATTTGTTGTGCATCTTACTTTTTTTTATTTTGTGAAATTGACATGTTGCTCAGTGATTATTTTAAATAGGTAAGAGTTTCTTATTTTGAATTATAGTATTATGAGTTTCACATTATTTTGCTCCCATTTGGCCTTAGATTTTGAAGTTGAAATGTGAAAATTCAAGTTCATGAAACTTATAGTTGAGTGGGAGTGAGATTTCTCCCAAAAATTAACCTTAATGTTTAATGACATATGCTATATGTCTATCCTCAGAAAATTTAGTGACCAAGTTATAGACAAATTAAAAGACTTAGCATATTAAGTTCAATTAGTCGATGAACTCATCTTCTTGATAGTTAAGAAGATCTTTTGCAATCTTGATCAAAGCAAATTATTTTGGTACCAGTAGGCCACTCGTTATATGAACATTTCTAAATCTCATAGATAAGAGGTGTTCCAGCAAATGCTTCGTTGTGATAAGTCTAAGTGTGAAAATCAAAACTCAATAGGAGAGCCCATTGAGCACCTATTGCGTAGAAGAAAAGCTAAGACGATCGAAAAAATTCATGTATGCCTCTTGCACCAAGAAAGTAAGGACATGATGCCTTCCTTGACTCAGCAAAAGATATCACGAGTAATATCATCATATATTATCAGACTGACCATTCTATTTTCAAGCTACCTGTGGACTTTCAAGCAGACCAAAAAATTTGTCTCTCAATGTCGTGATTGTTGATTTCATTTGACTATTCTGGACTTTCTCGAGGATTTCTACAAGTTGGTAAAAGTATGTTGATTTTGATTTTTCTACTTTTAGTCAAGTTTTCAATTTTAGAATAACTGAATATAAAGTTTTAAGACTCGTTATATCTGTTGTCAAGTTAGACCAATATGAAATATCAAGGGATGTAAGTAGATGATGGTTAAACATGTAGAATATATTAGAAGGAAAAATGTGCTAGGTGATCATTTGTGATTATAATACTGACAACTAAGTTCTACAACTCAAGTAACTTCTTATATGTTCTCTTTATAGCTAAAGCAACTTCTTATATGTTCTCTTTATTCCAACAATTGCATCATGTAATAGTTAATACAAAACATGGAATTGCAAAACAAAAATACTGAGATAATGAAAACTTATGCGACAAGTGTATCCTCATGTATTCAAGCATAAGTAAATTTAAATAAATGAGGAGCATTTTTGAAACGACCTCAAAAAGTTCCCAGAAATATGACCTCAAAAGTGCTCGAAATTGTAGTTTACATATATCTCAAAATTCATGTGTTAATTCAAAAACCCAAGTTCATATTCGTGATCAGAGAAAAAATTAAGTGGGAAATGGGTCTAACTCTAATTTTAGAGAAACCGTTGTAAAAGTCAAAAATCCCAAGTTTTGCGAATTCCAGTGTCCAGGCGCAATGCTGGCGAGACACGCTACTGTGTTAAAAATGCCCAGTTTTGTGAGTCGGTCCAAGGCTTTTGGGTTTTGGGCCAAAGTGTTCCCATGCGTGAAAGTACCTATACTTAGCCTTATTTCATCCTCATATCATTCAAGACATTTAAAAATACTCTCCCAAACCCTTAGACAATATTTCATCTCCAAACTTTCAAGCCTCTAAACTCATCCGGATCTTAAGGTTCTCAATAAGGCTTGAAGTCTCCATCTCTAATCTTCTTCAAGGATTCTGCAAAGTCAAGATATGTGGTTTACTTCATGATTTTCTTTCACCCATGATACCTAATCTTTCTTTTACCTAAAATTGCATGATTTAAAGTTGATTTACTTATGCATCTTATCTATTATGAATTTCACTGCACACTATGTTGGGGTTTTATGAAATTGTGATTGATTTAGCATGTTTTGATCCATGAATCAAAGATCTATTGTGAGGTTTGATGAAGGGTTTTGATGTATATTTTTTGAGAGTCTTTCCAAGTATCTATTGATGACTTTACATTGAATTTTCTAGTATGATTTCACTCTTGAATTGCATGATTTTACATTGGCACTACACACCCGCTAATTGTTTGATAAAACGTCCGGATTATAATTTCTTAAGGAATTAAAAGTCCAATGCATGTCTTACGAGTTGAATGACTATATGATAATGAATGGAATGTATGTATTTGATATTACCTCTATAGTGTTGTTAAATGACCAAGCCTTACTCGGAGGCTTATGGGCCCTGTTAACCTTATTGAGGGGTTTGTACCTCGATCACCTAGCTCGGGAGGTGGTAGGCATGTGCAAACATGTCAAGTTTGTACCTTGATAACCATGTTGGTGGGTTTTTACTCCATCAACCATGTTGATGGATTTTTACCTTATCAAATATGTTCGAGGGTTTTGTACCTTATCAACCTATTGAGGGGTTCATTCATCATTCGTGTTTCTAAGAGGATGGTAGGCCTTGGATATGCACTAATAATGGTCTCTACTTACATATGTATTATGTTCTATATAAGCACAGTTTTACTTCAAGCATCATTCATATATACCATATTGCTATATGCTTACCCATTGCCTATGTTATACATTTTACTTATAGTGGTTATTGCTTGTTGCGGTGTATCCTACATATATAGTACATTCAAACTTACTAACACATATGATATGCCTATATGATGTTTCCATATAGGAATCGGAGTCCCACTTGATCCTCCTCCTCAATGTGGCTGGTACTACTTCTCTCAAGCTCTTTGGTGAGTCCTTCATTTTGGGGATGTTGTTTATGATCTCTTACTATGTTCCAAGACTATCTTCTTTCATGCTTATGTTGACTATGAGGGTGAGTCCAATATCTAGTCTTGGCGGTCGATAAATATCTAAGTTTTAGAGGTGTTATTGGACATGTTATGTATCTATGCTATGAGGCTTGACTATCTTGTTCCATATATTTATGTTATGAAGTTTCCCCTTAGTCCCTCTCTCCCTTACTTCTAATCTATTTTGTCATTTACTTACTTCCACAATCAATGATGTGTAATGATATCTTAAGAGGCTTGCTTGGGGCCTCTTCGGATTCCCATGCACCATATCACATCTAGGCCCTAGGCTTGGGTCATGAAAATCTTTGTATTAGAGAACTAGGTTATTAGGTGTTCAACGTCCAACACACAACATCGATTAGACGTTTATTCATGGTTGTGAAGCGCGCCATGACTATGAATTGGAGCCTATAAGGCGTTCTTGGAAATGTTTCACTTCTTCATGATCTATGTCATGTGATAGAGTTTGGTCCCATAGGGCTTATTGCTAATCCCTTACTGTTATATTTGAGGATATGTCTCAAGCTACTCAAGATGGCAATATATCGAATGCACAAGTTTGAAATGCTCTATGGGTGTTTGTCAAAGTGGTGACAAAATTGACGACTCACCTCAATCAACAAATGCGTGCTCCTAAGGCTTCAAATGGTAAGAGAAGGGGTAGTGAGGCCAAGAGGGACACCTTTGAAGGAAAGTTCCAAAGTCTTAAGGATAGAGGTGATGCTATGTGTCCAAGATATGGTAAGGTGCATAGAGGCCAATGGTGGAGGGGCACCAATGCTTGCTTTAGTTTTAGTGAAGAGGGGTATATAAGGAGGGATTGTCCTAATATATGCAACAAGGGTAAAGGTGGTGATGATGGAGTGACTTGTCTTAGTTGCCTAAAATATGGGATGAATCACAATGTTGCATGTTGGAGGAACATGAGGCATGCTTTAGGTGTAATAAGATGGGCCACAAAATTTTGGAATATCCACATGCTCACAACAAAGGTAAGGATGGCCAACCATATAGCCAAGGTCGTCATGTTGATCAAGGGGCTCAAAGAGGGAATGCATGCTTGACATTGCTACCGGCATGTTGAAATTTCCTTTGTTTTTGATATATATGCCTTGAGGGACCGTGTGCCACTGTCTCTTTCATGATTCTTTCTTATTGCTAGTGGGCTTTAAGTGTGTCCCGAGTTGTTATGTAAACCTTTGGTGTTTACACTTTTGTTGAGCATACTGTTGCTAGAAAGTTCTTAGATGTTGTTTCGTGTTAATATTGCATTAGGTCTTGCCTTGTGTGAATTATTGGGTTGATGTAGTGGATTTTGATGCCATACTTGGGGTGGATTAGGTTCATGAGATATGGTGTCTCCTTTGATTGTAGGGCCCATAGAGTTAGAATTCAATTCCTTAATAAACTCATCTTTGAGTGGGGACTTATAAGGTGGTTATAAAGGGGTAAGTCTATTTCTTGTCGTAAGGTACAGTTGATCTCTAAGGGTTGCAATTATCATCTTGTAAGAGCTAGGAGCGTTAAAGTAACATTATATCCATTGAGTTATTTTCAGTGATTAATGAGTTGGTGAATGTTCATTTCGATATTTTGAATTTGGGGTGGTGTATTTTTGTTTGACTTATCCACCAATTATGTCTATAGGTCTTGTGAATAGGGTCTTTTATCCCTACCTTGTTATTTTTTAGTCGACTCTGGTGATGAAGTATTGATGTATTTAGAGTTGTGAAGTATTTGGGCAGTGTTGCAAATCTTAGGGAAAGAGAAGTTGTATGCTAAGTTTGACGAGTGTGAATTTTGGTCAAAGGAGGTTACCTTTGTATGTCATGTGGTGTCGATGGATAGTATTAAGGTGGATCCTAAGGAGCCAGATGTGATTAGAAATTGCCTAGACCTTTGACTCCCTTGGGCATTAGGAGTTTTTTGGGCTTAGCGGGTTATTACCAGAAGGTGTGAATGAGTTTTCCTCTATTGCTTCTCCTATGACTTAGTTGACCCCAAGTAAGGATAATTTCAGTGGACCGATGAGTACGAGTGGAGTTTCTAAAACCTTGAAGCTTAAGTTTGTGTCCACTCCTATTTTGTCTCTACCGGAAGGGTTGAAGGAGTTGTTGTGTATTGTTATGGATCAAGAATTAGTTTGGGTGGTGTTTTGATGCTAAATTGTATGGCGCTAGCCTATGCTTTTGGACAACTTAATATCATTGGAAAAGAACTATCCTACCTATGATCTTGAGCGTGCCACCATGGTATTTGCATTAAAGATATGGCGCCAGTACTTGTATGGGGTACATGCTGATGTGTTCACCGATCATTAGAGCCTCTAATATGTCTTTACTCAAAAAGATCTCAACTTGATGCAAAGAAGGTGATTAGTACTTCTTAAAGATTGTGATATGAGTTTGCATTATCATTCCGGTAAGGCTAATATGGTGGTAGATGCTTTGAGTAAGGTGTCTACGAGTAGCCTAGCTCATATTGATGATGGTGGCAAAGGGGTGGCAAGGAAAGTCCATCAGTTGGCTAGATTGGGAGTTATGTTGGAAGAGGTTGATAATAGTGTTGTTATTGTGGTTGATGGCTCTAGTCCATTGTTGAGGAGGCGAAAGCTAAGCAAGATGTTGACTCCGCCTCATTAGAATTGATGGCATCGGTAAAGGATGGTAATTTGGAGGTTTTCTCCGAAGAGAGAGATGGTGTCCTTACATACCAAGGTAGGTTGTGTGTGCCTTGGGTTGATAGCTTAAGAGAAAAGATTCTTGGTGAGGCTCATGGTTTTTCCTATTCTATTCACCCTGATTCTACTATGATGTATAGAGATTTGAGAGAGCTGTATTGGTGGGGAGTATGAAGACAGATATTGTCAAATTTATTTTTAAGTTATCATAGTTGTCAACAAGTCATAGACGAATATCAAAGGTCGGGTGTACTAGCCCAAGACATAGAGATTCCTACTTCGAAGTGGGAAGAGATTAACATGGACTTCCTAGTTTGGTTGCCTAAAACTAGAAAGGGCTTTGATTCCATTTGGGTTGTGGTTGATAGGATGACAAAATCGACTCATTTTCTACCAATTAAGACTACATATGGGGCTGAAGATATGCTAAATTATACATTCACGAGTTAGTGAGATTGCTTGGGGTGCCCTTGTCTATCATATCAGATCGTGGAGCTTAATTCACTTCATACTTTTGGAGGTCCTTCTAAAGGGGTCTTGGTACAAGAGTTAAACTTAGTACAACCTTCCACACTCTAATGGATGGCCAAGCTACAAGAACAACCCAAAATATTGAGGATATGCTTAGCGCTTGTGTATTGTTATTGAGGAGTAGTTGGGATGATCATCCCCATTTGGTTGAGTTTCCATATAACAATAACTATCATTTTAATATTTGTGTGACTCCTTTTGTGGCCCTCTATGGTAGGTATTGTAGATCATAGGTTGGGTCATTTGAGGTAAGAGAAGTGGCTTTGATAATTTTAGATCTGGTTATGGAGACTCTTGAGAAGGTAAGGATGATTAGAGGAAGGTTAGAAACAGCCCAAAGTGTTCAAAAATCCTATGTCGATGCGAGGAGGAGAGACCTTGAACTTAAGGTTGGTGATTGGATCTATTTGAAGGTTTCACCCATGAAGGGTGTGGTTCATTTTTGTAAGAAGGTTAAGTTAAGCCCAAGATATGGGAGTCCTTATAAAGTGTTGAAAAGGATTGGTAACGCTGCATACGAACTGGAGTTGCCTATGAATAGGGATATAGTTCGTCCGGCCCCTCATGCATCTAGGTTGAGGAGATGTGTTATTGACTCAAGTGTTATAGAACTTTTGAGGTTGTGGGTGTTATGGAGGATAATTTGGCTTAGGAGGAGATCCCAGTGGAGATAACAGATGGATGGGATAAGTTGACTAATAGGGATGTGGTGTTCGTCAAGGCACCTTGGAAGAATCATCTAATCGAGGGTTCCTCTTGGGAAGCGGGAATGGGCACGAAGAAGCGATATCCAAACATCTTTCACTCTATTTAAGCTTGTGACAATGATTCAAATCCTTTTCTTTTATGATTCCAAATCTTATGTTTCAACTCAGTGTTATTTGCGTGTATTCATGTTTTTGTTAACAAGTTCAGGGTAATTTTTACACTCATGTCGAGATTTTGAAAATGGTGTTTTAGATATGTTGTTCCATTCTTGTTGGGGATGATTCCTTCATGATTACTCTTCTTATGTATGTTTCTTTGAAATTCAGGGACGAACGTTCCCAAGAGGGAGATATTGAAACAACCCCAAAGAGTGCCCAAAAATGTGCCTTGGATATGCTCAGAATTGTAATTTCCATATATGTTAAAATCCGTGCATTATTTCAAAAATCCAACTTCATATTCATCGTCATGGGCCAAAACTGAGTCAAAAATGGATCTAACCCTGATTTTAGAGCAACCGTAGCAAAATTCAAAAATCCCAAGTTTTGGAAATTCCAGTGTCCAGGCGCGCTGCTAGTGCGACGTGCCAGTGTGTTAAAAATGCCCAATTTGGTTGAGTTGGTCCAAGGCTTTTGGGTCTTAGGCCTAAGTGTTCCTATGCATAGAAATACCTATACTTAGCCTAATTTCACCCTCATATCATTCAAGGTATTCCGAAATACTCTACCAAACACTTAGTAATATTTCATCTCCAAATTTCAAGTATCAAAACTTATCTGGATCTTAAGATTCTCAATCAAGCTTCAAGTCTCCATCTTCAATCTTCTTCAAGAATTCTCCAATGTCAAGGTATATGGGTTTCATTCATGGGTTCCTTTCTCCTATGATACCCAATATTTTTTTACCTAAAATTGGATGATTTAAAGTTGATTTACTCATGGGTATTATCTATTATGATTTCACTGCACACTATGTTAGGATTTTATGAAATCGTGATTGTGTTAGCATGTTGAATCTAAGATCTATTATGAGGTTTGACGATGGATTTTGATGTATATTTATTGAGGGTGTTACCAAGTATCTATTGATTGCTTTACATTGAATTTTCTAGCATTATTTCACTCTTAAATTGCATGGTTTTACACTAGCACTACACACTCGCCAAATGTTTGATAAAATGTCCAGATTATGATTTCTTGAGGAATTGAAGGTTCAATACATGTCTTATGAGTTGAATGACTATATGATGATGAAAGGAATATATGCATATGATATTATCTCTATCTTGTTGGGAATTGATCAAGCCTTACTAGGGGGTTGTAGGCCCAGGTAACCTTGTTGAGGGGTTTGTAGCTTGATCACCTCGCTCTGGAGGTGGTAGGCCTGTGCAACCATGTCGAGGGGTATGTACCTTGATAACCACGTTGGTGAGTTCATACTCCATCAACCATGTTGGGGTGTTTATACCTCATCAACCATGTTGGGGATTTGTTCCTCATCAACCTATTGAGGGGTTCGTACCTCATTCGCCTCTCCAAGGGTGTGATAGTCCTTGGATATGCAGTAATAATGGTCTCTTCATACATATGCATTATGTTCTATATAAGCCTAGTTTTACTTCAAGCATCATTCATACATGTCATATTGCTATATGCTTACACATTACCTATATTATGCATTTTGGTTATGGTGCTTATCGCTTGTTGCATTGCTTTTTATATACTTAGTACATTCAGACATACTAAGAGAAACTCTATGCCTACATGACATCACCATGTAGGAATCAGAGCCCCAATTGATCCTCCTCCTCCTCCACGTGGCTAGTACGACTTCTCTCACGCTCCTTGTGGGTCCTCCATTTAGGGGGTAATGTTTATGATCTCATACTTTATTCTAAGACTATCTTCTTATATGTATATGTTGACTCTGAGGGTGAGCCCAATAGCTTGTGTTGGCCCCCGCTAAATATCTATGTTTTAGAGGTGTTGTTTTACATGTTGTGTATCTAAGCTATGAGCCTTGACTCTCTTGTTCTTGATATTTATGTTATGAAGTTTCCCATTAGTACTTTTTACCCTTCTAATCTATTATGTCATTTACTTGCTTCCATGACCAATGATATGTAATGACATGTTAAGAAGCCTGGTTGGGATCCCTTCAGGTTCCCCATGTGCCATGTCACATCTAGGCCCTAGGCTTGGGTCATGACATTTTTTGTATGAGACATACAGAAGTGGCATTGCATCAAAACATACCTACTATTCATACTCCATCTATTAGCCTTTTCGAGTTCCACGTGGTTTCAGAATGATGTGTGCAATTTCACCTTCATATATGTAAAATTCCTCTCTCCTTTTCCCAAACAATTACAAAGAACAAAAGGTACACTCCTCTTTTCTCAAATGTGTCCTCATTTACTTTGCTTCTTTTTCCTATTTGATTTACCATTTGTGAATTTAATTATTCTATTCCCTCAATTTTAAGTGCCATTGGAATCTGTATTTAGAGGCATTTCCTAAATATTCTCTTTGGTATTTATAGGTTACTGTATCTCAACTGCTAATGTTATATTGGATTGATGCAATATCCATTTTGAAGATTCTACCTCTACAGGAAAATGAATTTAAGTAATTAAACACTTTAAAGCTCGAAGATGAGATAAGTAAATCTATTAAAAGCTCATACAAAAATATAGCACGTTTTAAATAGCTAAAACCAGTGGACAGAAGATAAAAGATTCAGACATTAATAGGTTTAGTATGGCAAGATGCAAGGTTGGAAAGCTTAAAAAACAAGGTTCTATTCAATACAGAAGTACCTTTTTATCTATATTAACTTGGAACAACACTCGATAGCAGTGAGATATTTTAAGATAGAAGTTTTACATCTGCATTCGGAGCATCCGATCAAATGAGTTTCTTCAAACGATCAATAGTGTGCTTGTAATTTTCTTTCTCAGTTGAGCTACTAACCTACTTTACTTGTTTCGTCTCCTGTTAGATGAAATTGACGGCTGGTTATCAACAACTTTTGAACCATCTTCCTAGACATTAGTTCTTTGTCTTTGTCCTGACCTTTTCTCTTTCAAAGCCTTAGTTGATTACCTATGATAGTAATTGAAAACTTTTCTTTTTTCTTTTGCATCTCTTTGATTTGTCTAGGAAAAGATTATCAATTTTGGAACTTGAATCTTTTCTTCTGATATCCTCTAGGTCTGCTGGTAGAAATTACACCATGGAAATAATGAACAAATAGAAGACTAACACAAGAATAAAAGTAGAAAGTGTCACTGAGATCGACCTGCTGGTGTTTTCATCATGGTTTGGTCATATATACCTAAACTACACCTTCCATCTGCTATTTATTGAGGCATCAGATTGATCTACACAACTTTTTTCGCTACTCTTTTCCATAACTTACATATTTAAAGTTAAATTTGCATGAAACACTGAGGCTGGCAATAATGTTGCCATTAAAGTTTTAGCCAAAGGCACTATTCTGAAACATAGAATGGTTGAATAGGTACTGAAGTATACTTCCTTAAAATTCTGGAGTTTGTGCTTCATGTGTTGTGTCTTGCATTTTCATTTTTTTGTTTTGATGGTTGTGGTTTTTATATATCATACAATTAAAGGTTGGAGCTTAATAAATAGAAGAGTTATTCCAATTTGTAAAATGATCATTGATGTACAAGCCTTCTCCCTTTGAGCTAAGCTTTTGGAGGGTATGAATTAGGCCTAAAACCTAATTTGACAATCATTCTTCAAACTAGGTTAGAAACATCTCCTACAAGATGTCTCTTTTCTCAAGTTATCATCTGTTAACATGTCTTCTTCTCTCATCTCTGTGAGTCATTACTCCATTAGGTTTCATGGTTCGTAGTTATAGGTTAAAGACTTATTAATCATTGCTTTATTGCAATATCTCTTGTCACGACCCAAGCCTAGGGCCTAGACATGACACGACGAATGGGGAACCCGAAGGGACCCCAAACAAGCCTCTTAAAATATCATTACACATCATTGATCATGAAAGTAATTAACAAATATAATAAGAGTAGAAATAAGGGAAAAAGGGTTAAAGGGCTACTTTTATTGCATAAACATCAAAGCAAGAGTGTCAAGGCTCAATACATAACATGTCCAACAGCACCTCTACTACATAGATAAGAGTGGGGCCAAGAGAAGTGATCGGGCTCACCCTCATAGTCAATACATACATAAAAGAAAGATAGTCTTAGTTCATAGCAGGAGATCATAGATATTGTCCTCAGAATGGAGGACTCATCTACTAGATTGAGAGAATTCATACTAGCCATATGGAGGAAGATGCTCTAGTGGAGTTTCGGTTCCTAGATAGTAACATCATATAAGCATAGAGTATGCGTTACTACGCTTGAATGTACTAAGTATGTAGGATGCAATGAAACAAGAGACAAGCAAAATAATCAAAATGCATAGGCATAGTCAATGAGTAACATATAGCAATATTGTATGCATCGAAGATGCTTGAAGTATATCATGTATACATAGAACCTAATACATGTGTAAGAAGAGACCATCATTAATGAGTTCATAGTTTATCTAGGTACAAACCCCTTGATTGGTTTGTCGATCATCGCATCATACCACCCCTGGTGATTGAAGTACAAACCCCTCAACCCTGTTATTAAGGTACAAACCCCTTAATTGGTTAGTGGATACTAACACCCTACCACCCCTGGTGATTGAGATACAAACCCCTCAACTAGGTTATCCGAGCTCTTAAGTCCCCGAATAGGGCATGGTCAATTTCCAAAACTATCTAGGAAAAAATCATATACATATATTTCTTTCATCATCATAAATTTATTCAACTAATAAGACATGCATTCCATCTTCAATTCCTCAAGGAACCATAACCGAACATTTTATCAAACACTTGGCGGGTGTGTAGAGCTAGTAAATGTAAAACCGTGCAATTAAAAAGTGAAATCATGTACTAAATATTGAATAAAATCATCTCACCAATATTTTGTAACACCATCATACAATATACATCAGAACCCTTAATTAAATCTCAAGATATCTAAGATATATAGCTTAAAACATGCATAAACAGTCATACCTTTACAAATCTCCAACATAGTTCATAGTCAAATTCATAATGGAAAACTCATATATAAATTCAACTTAGAAACATGTATGTTAGGTAAAAAGGAATCTTAGACAACATGGGTCGAAGGACCCAATGGTTGAAACCCACATTCCTTAGCTTTGGAGAATTTTTGAAGAAGATTTGAAATCAAGACTTGAAGCTTGAATGAAAACCTTAAGACCCGAATTGAGTTTTAGGACTTTAATTTAGGGTAAAATATTTGTCTAAGTGGTTGAGAGAGTGTAACGATCCTAAAAAGTGCCCAAAAATGTGCGTCAGAAGTGTCTGGAATCATAATTTTCATATATTTAAATATTCGTGCATTATTTCAAAAATCTGACTTCATATTCTTGTTCAGGGGGCAAAATTGAGTGAAAAATATGTCTAACCGAAATTTTAGAGAAACCGTAGCGAAATTTAAAATTTTAAAGTGTCAAATTCCATTGTGAAGTGCACGTTCTTGACGTGACATGCCTCTGTGTTATATTTGTCCAATTTCTGTTGTCCGGTTCTAGGACTTTGGGTCTTGTTTCTAAGCCTTCCCATATGTGAAAATACCTATAATTAGCCATATCTTTTCTTCATATCATACAAGACATTCTCCAATACTAACCCAAACACTACGGCTTATATTTTTTTTCAAATTTACAGTGCCAAAACCATCTCCAGATCCTAAGGAATTCAACCAAGATTTAAGTCTCCATCTCCAATCTTCATCAAGTTCATCTCCAAAGCTAAGGTATGTGTGTTTCTTTCATGGATTACTTTCACCCATGATGCCCAAGCTTCCTTTTCTTACAAATTGCATGATTTAAAGTTGATTTATTCATGGGTGTTTATTATGAAATGCACACTATATTGGGATTTATGAAATTGCGATAGTTTTACAATGTTTTAGGCTATCAATCTTTGATTTATCTTGAGATTTAATGAAGGATTTTGATGTATATTTCTTGAGGGTGTTACCAAGTATCTTCCCTTTTTGCTCCGATGTTGGGTTGACATCTGGATTCCGAGTTGTAGCTCACTTGGTCTTATTTTATGTCGATTTAGGTTTCTTCCTATACTATATATTATGAACTATACAAGTTGATTTAGATTATACGTATGGTTTTACTTCAAACATCATTCATACATGTCATATTATTAGCATGTTATTCATTGCTTATGATTATGCAATTTGCTTATGATGCCTAT
Organism: Solanum sejunctum; assembly: GCA_025642045.1. Taxonomy (NCBI): domain Eukaryota; kingdom Viridiplantae; phylum Streptophyta; class Magnoliopsida; order Solanales; family Solanaceae; genus Solanum; species Solanum sejunctum. The sequence goes on from JAOTQJ010196149.1 coordinate 32,567, forward strand.
CTCTTGTTGAATTGCATCCCACATACTTAGTATATTCAAATGTACTAATGCATACTCTATGTCTATATGATGTCACCATGTAGCAACCGGTGCACCGCTTGATCATTCTCCTCCTCCACATGGCTAGTATGATTGTCTCTCAAGCTTGTTGGTGAGTCCTCTATTCTAGGGACGTTGCTTATGATCTCTTGCTATGTACCAAAGCTATCTTTCATTTATTTATGTATTGACCATAAGGGTGAGTTTGGTTATTTATCCTGGCCACCTCTTTTATCTATGTAGTGGAGGTGTTATTGGACATGTTATTTATTTATCTTTGAGCCTTGACTCTCGTGTTTCTTGATGTTATGATATGAAAATTTACCATTAGTCCCAATTCCCTTGTTTATGCTTATCTCTCATTGTCATTTTAACTGCTTCTGAGACCAAGGATGTGTAATGATATGCTACGACGCTTATTTGGGGTTCCTTCGGGTTCTCTATTCGCCGGTCATGTCTAGGCCTTAGTCTTAGGTCTTGACAGAGAGTATTGAGAATTGTCTTGTATGATATGAAGGTAAACTATGACTACGTACAGGTATGTTCATGCATAGGAAGGCTTAAGACTAAGACTCAAAAGCCTTGGACAAAGATAAAAATCACTAAAAGAAAAATACATAGGTCTGTGTCTAGTCCATGATGTAGACCTGTTGCACAGGCAAAATTTCCATAGGTCCGCAATGGCTGAGTATTGCAGCACTACCGGAGATGGATTTTGGTAATCAAAATTCTAGAAAAATGAAATGGCAATCGTTTGCTCTAAAATTGGGGTTAAACCCATTTTTCACTCAATTTGACCCCCTGATCAATAATATAAAGTTGGATTCTCGATATCACGTTCACATTTTAAGATATCTGGAAATTATGATTCTGGAAACTTTTGAAGCACATTTTCAAGCACTTTTTGTGGTCGTTTCGATATCTTACTCTTGGAAACATTCGTCCCCAAATGTCAAAGAAAGGTATATAAGACACGTAAACATGACAATTTCAGCCCACATAAGGATACAACAACAAACTTAAACATCTTTTCAAAAATCTCAACATAAGTATAACATCATCATGAACTCATCAATTTAAACATTAATGTATGCAATGACATGAGGGCTGAAAATAAGACTTGAAATTACATAGGGGACTTAGATTAATACCTTAGGCTTCACTGGAATGAAAAAGATAAGGATACCGCTTTTGTATATCCGCTTTGGCCTCCCAAGTAGCACTTTCAAATTGTTGATTCCTCAAAAAGACCCTAACGAAAGTAACATCCTTGTTCCTCAACCTCTTTACTTGTCTATCAAAAATCTGAACTGGAACCATTTCATAAGTCAAGTTGTCTTCAACAACACCGACAAATTCAAAAGGCACAATAACAATACGATCTCGCACGCACTTCCTCAACATGGATACATGAAAGACCGGATGAACTAACACCATCTCACTAGGCAATTCCAACTCATAAGCTACCTTGTCAATCCTCCTTATTACCCTATAAGGACCTACATATCTTGGACTCAACTTGCCCTTCTTACAAAAACGAACCACACCCTTCATGGGACATTTTCAAATAAACCCAATCATAAAGTTTGAATTCAAGATCCATTCTCTCACATAGGCATAGGACTTTTGGCAACTTTGAGCCGTTTTCAACCTCTCTCTAATCATCCTAACCTTCTCAAAAGCCTCCATAACCAGATTTGGTCCCAACAAAGCCACCTCTTTTGCCTCAAACCACCCAACCGATGATTACTAAGTCTACCATAGAGAGCCTCAAAATGGGCTATACCTATGCTAGAATGATAGCTATTGCTATAGCCAAACTCAGTCAATAGAAGATGATTATCCCTACTACCCTTAAGCTCCAATACACAAGACCTAAGCATATCCTCAAGTGTTTGAATAGTTCTTTTGGCTTGGCCATCCGTTTGAGGGTGAAAAGTCGTACTAAGTTTAATTCCTGCACCAAGATCCCTTTGAAAGGAGCACCACAAATGGGAAGTAAATTGAACACCATGATCCGATATGATGAAGAAAGGAACCCATGCTACCTCTCTAATTCATGAATGTAGAACCTAGCATAATGTTCAGCCCCGTATGTGGTCTTAACCGGTAAAAAATAAGCCGATTTTGTCATCCTATTAACCATAAACCAAATGGAATCAAATCCCTTTCTAGTCTTGGGCAACCAACAACCAAAACATACTAATCTCATACCACTTCCAAGTAGGAATCGCTATGTCTTGTGCTAGTCCACAAGGTCATTGGTGCTCAACTTTGACTTGTTGACAACTATGATAACTGAAAATAAATTTGGTGATGTCCCTCTTCATACCTCCCCACCAATATATCTCTCTCGAATCTCTATACATCTTAGTAGAACCGAAGTGATTAGAATAGAAAGAACCATGAGCCTCATCAAAAATATTTTCTCTCAAGCCATCAACACAAGGAACACACAATCTACATTGGTATCTAAGGGTAGCATCTCCCCCTTGGGAGAAGACCTCTACCTTACTATCTTTTACTAATGCCTTCAATTCTAACAATGCGTAGTCAAGATCTTGCTTAGCTTTTACCTCCTCAAGCAATGAAGATTTAGAACCATCAATAACAATAAAACCACAATTATCCACCTCTTCCAACCTAACTTCCAATCTAGATAATTGATGGACCTCCATAGCCACCCTTTTGATACCATCATCAACATAAGCTAGGCCACCAATGGACACCCTACTCAATGCATCGACCACCACATTAGCCTTATCGGGATGACAATACACACTTATATCATAATCCTTAAGAAGTTCTAACCACCATATTTGTCTCAAGTTGAGATCTTGTTGAGTGAAGACATATTGGAGACTCTTATGATTAGTGAACATATCAACACGCACCCTGTACAAATAGTGATGCCAAATTTTCAAGGCAAAGACCACGACAGCTAATTTAGGATCATGGGTAGCATAGTTCTTTTCATGCACATTGATTTGTCTAAAAGCATAGGCTATCACCTTAATATTTTACATTAGCACACAACCCAACAAACTCTAGAAGCATCAGAATACACAATAAATCCTTCTATCCCTTCCGATAGTGACAATATAGTAGTGGACACAAGCTAATCTTTCAATGTGAATATCATTTCACACTCATCAGTCCATACAAATTTAGCGTTCAACTTGGTCATAGGAGAAACAATAGAAGAGAACCCATTCACAAACCTCCGATAGTAACCCGCTAAGCCCAAGAAGCTCCTAATATCCGACGGGGTCAATGGTCTAGCACAATTTCTAATCACATCCATCTTGTATGGATCCATCTTAGTACCATCCTCTGATACCACATGACCTAGAAAGGCAACCCCTTTTTACAAAAATTCATATTTTTCATAATTGGCATATAACTTCTTTTCACTCAATCTTTGTAGCACTACCCTTAAATGGCCTATATGCTCCTCCTTATTATGTAAATAGATCAAAATATCATCAATTAAGACCACAACAAACGAATCAAGGTAGGGTTTAAAAACCCTATTCATAAGATCCATGAAGATAGTCGGTGCACTAGTCAACCCAAAAGATATCACAACAAATTCACAATGCCCATACCAAGTTCGAAAGGCCGTCTTAGGAATATCACACTCCCTCAGATTCATTTGATGGTATAATTATTCAAAGATCAATTTTAGAGAAGTGACTAGTCCCTTACAATTATCCAAAAAATTCATCAATCCTTGGAAGAAGATACCTTTTCTTTATGGTGACCCTACGAAGTTGCTGGTAGTCAATATAAATTGTATGAGACCTATCCTTCTTCTTCACAAACAACACAAGTGCACCCCAAGGTGATTGGCTTTCTAATAAAACCCTTCTCTAACAAATCCCTTAATTGCTCCTTTATCTCCTTTAACTCCACCGGGGCGATATGGTATGGGAGAATAGAAATGGGTTGAGTATCAGGAAGGAGGTCTATACAAAAATCTATTTCACTTTTGAGAGGAACACCAAGAAGGTCATTTAGAAAGACATTAAGGAACTCATTTACAATCGAAACCGACTCAATAGGAAAGGCCTTAGACTCTACATCCCTTACCTTCATAAGATGATAGAAACACCCCTTAGAGTCAACTTATGGGCTTTAATGCAAGAGACTAACCTGCCCTTGACCACCACATCAGGACTCTCCCACTCAAGGATGGGTTCATTTGGAAATTGGAATTTGATCCCATAGGTTCTACAATAAATAGAGGCATAGTGTGCATTCAACCAATCTAACCCAAGTAGACATCAAAGTCCACGATTTCTAACTGAACAAGATCACAAGGCAAAATGTTATGCAAAATGCAAACAGGACAATTTCTATAAACCTTTGTAGCAACAATAGATGCACCAATAGGAGTATACACCTCATATGACTCATACAACAATTCAGGCTCAACATGAAACTTTTTGGCAACAAATGGGGTAACAAAAGAAAGAGTGGCAACTATATCAATCAATGCATACACATCAAAATCAAAGACTTTGAACATACAAGTGACTACATCAGGAACCTCCTTAACACCTTGCCTCCTTTGAAGTGCATAGAATTGATTGTTCCTTGGGGCACCACCTTGTTAGGAACCCTTCATATAGGAACCACGTTTGCACCTTATAGATGAACCTCCTTACCTTTTTTGTAGTTACAAGGACAATCAATCTTCTTGTGACCCACTTCCCTGCATCCATAACATGTAATTAGTATCTTTCAAACATGGGCCCCCATGAGCCCTATCATATTTTGTACACGGATTGTTAGGAACCATACCACCAACACCTTGGGCTCTTGGGAAGTTATTGTTGACCACTATTAGAAGCATGAGAAGATCCTTGGCCTTGATAGAATCGACTACCTTTTCGACTTTGGAACTTTTTCTCAAAATAGGACCTCTTGGCCTCATTACTCCTCTTCTTCCTCAACTTTTCCTCCTCCATTTATTCAACATAGGTCATTAAATAGGACAAATACATGTCACTAATCAACATAGAGGAGCAGCATTCCTTACTCACCAAATCAGATACACCAATCACAAACTTGTTCACTCTAGACGTTGGGTCAACAACCAAGTGGGGAGCATATTTGGAGATTTGATTGAACTTAAGGGCATACTCCCTCACACTCAAAGACCCTTATCCTAAATTCATGAACTCCACCATATTAGCCTCCCTAATCTCAAGAGGGAAGAACCAATTAGAAAAAGCCACCTTAAACTTCTCCCAAAGCACCACATTATTAATTCTTTTCTCCTTCTTCCATTGATTAAACCATATTTGTGCTACGCTCTTTATTTGGAAGGCTGCCAACTCTGTTTTCTCGTTCGATCTAAAACCAATGATAGACAATACCTTGTAGACCTCATCAATGAACTCTTGAGGGTCCGCATCTATCTTAGGCCCATAGAATTCCGGTGGGTTCAATCTCATAAAATCCCTTACCCGAGATGCCGATGTAGGAGCATGAGGGGCTTGCACCCCCATAATGCCCCACACTTGCCTAGGAATTCCCCTATAATTGTAATTCCCTTATATCTCAAATCATGTATATTTAAACACCCCTCCACCTAGCTCAGAAAGGCTTTATGATATTTTTTTTCAATATCTCAAATACGTGTAGAATTTCGTAAACTAACCTCATATTCTTGTTTCGAGGGCAAAATGGAGTGGGAAAATGAGTACCTACAAGGTGTACTATATCCGTACCAAGAAAAATAATTGTTGGTAAAACTTTGCAAAAACAACAGCAGTCCGCAATGAGTTCGTGATGCAGACCTGACACGAATTGGTTAACATTTTTTCGAAAATTGTTCTTTTTTACTCCAGGGTAATTGGGTAATAACCCTATACTTATATACATGAAAATCCCTCATTATCTAGCCATTTTTAGCCCTAAAAACCAACCAAAAATGTCTCAAAATCCTCTCTAATCTTCATCAAATTCTCCATTCATTCTCATGGTTTTCAATAAGTCTTGTGGGAATTCAAGGAAACAAAGTCAAGCCCCAAGTCCTCCTCGAGATTCAAGTATCCCAATCTTTTTCTGTATCTAAGGATTTCATTCAAGTTTCAAGTCTCCATTTTAAATCTTCTTCAAGAAAATCTCCAAAGTCAAGGTGTGTGGATTTTAGCCATTGGGTTCTTCGACCCATGGTGCCCTATTCTCCTTTTTACTCAATTTACATGATTTAAAGTTGATTTTACAAATGAGTTTACTAGTGTGAACATGTCTATGAACTATGTTAAAGCTATGTGGAGTTGTGATTGTTTTGCTGTGTTTTGAGCTATAAATCTTGGATCTAATGTAAGATTTGAGGAGGGGTTTTGATTTATATTACTTGAAGGTGTTGCAAGGTGTTGATTTACTATTTTACAATGGATTTTTTGGCATGATTTCACTCTTGAATTGCGTGGTTTTACATTAGTATTACATACCCGCCAAGTGTTTGATAAAATGCCCTTTTAAGGATTCTTTAAGTTTAGATGATCTATTCATTGAGTTATTATTCAAGTGACTCTATGATGATTATGAGCTTTCTAAACATGTGTTTAAATTATGAAAAGGTTGATGATGTTGTACGACCATATTAAGCCTTTTTTTCAAAGATTATACCTCTTGTGAGCCTTTGATGTTAATGTTAATGCAAAGGATAATGTTGATGATAACACATTATTATGATTAAGGTTAGGCTCACCATTTGAGATCAATGATGTTAAGAGCTACTCGTGTCATGTCTCTATGCTTATTACAAGTGATTAAAGTATGATTATCTCATATATTTCGTAGGATTAGACTTAGTACCGAGTAGACTAGATGTGAGTTCCCAAGTCCTAGAACTATGTGGCACCATAGGTGAAGAGGTTAAAGGTGAGTACTCTTAATTTGAGGGCTTGAGGTGAGTACCTGAGTCGAGACTTGAGGCGAGTACCCAAGTCCAATAACTAGAGGCGAGTATCCAATTCACACAAGGCTTAGTGGATCCAATTAGTCATTAGGCGGTTTGCCTTGGCATGTAACTTCCCCCTTTCTTCCAATGTAGGGGTAATATCGGGATTCTGAGTTGTAGCTTACTTGGTCTTCTCTTATGTCGATTAAGGTCTCTTCCCACACCTATGTATTATGATCTACATGAGTTGAATAAATTGTAAGCAGGTTTTACTTCATACATCATTCATACATGTCATATTGTTATTATGCTATTCATTTCTTCTTATTATTAATGTACATTTCGATTATGATGCCTATCCTTTATTGCATTGCATCCCATATACTTAGTACATCCAGATTTACTAATGCATATTCTCTGCCTATATGATGTCAATATGTAGGAGCCAGAGCTCCTATTGATTCTTCTCGTGGCTAGATGGATTGGTCAAGTTAGCCTTTGGTGAGTCCTCCATTCCGGGGGACAATGACTATTCTCTTATGTTGTGTATTCAAACTCTTTTTTGTTTGTTGTATACTTATGGCCATGTGGGTGAGCCCGGTTAGCTTGTCTTGGCCCCTAATAAGTATCTATGTTTAGAGGTTTTGTTAGACAAGTTATGTATTATATATGTGCTTTGACTCATCTATGTTATTTAAGTATTAAACTCTCTCTCTCCCTTAGTCCCAATTCCCTTTGTTCATGTTTCTTATGTTGTTTTTTATTGCTTCCTCGATCAAGGATCTGTAAGGATATTCTATGAGGCTTGTTTTGGGTTCCTTTGGGTTCCACATTTGCCGATCACATCTAGGCCCTAGCTTGGATTGTGACAGCCCCTTGGTTGGCTTGGTTAGCCACAACTTATGCTAGCAAAATGAGAGTATCCTCGAGCTCACCATAAGTCGATTATTCCTCGGGATGCGAGCTCTCCTTCCTATTATGATAGGCATGATCTAGAATACAAAAGAACAATCATTTGCAGGGAACCATACTTCAAATTTATAGCATGACTTAGAATCTGAAGAAGGGAATCATTTCCTAAAATGTCTCATAGCCTCTAACTCATAGTTGTGGTGCACAACACAAATATGAACAAGACTGTAATAGGCATTATGTGTTAGATGTCTAGGATCATTAACAACCTAGTGATCTAATACCATGTTTGTCACGACACAAGCCTAGGGCCTAGATGTGACACAACGAATATGGAACTCCAAAGGGACCCCAAATAAGCTATTTAATAAATTATTACACATCATTGGTTGCAGAAGCAATTAACCAACATAATAAGAGTAGAAATAAGGGGAAAAGGGATAAAAAGTCATTTTCATAACATAAGCATCAAAACAAAAGAGTCAATGCTCAATAAATAACATGTCCAACAACACCTCTACCACATAAATAAGAGCGAGGGCTAAGAAAACTGACCGGGCTTACCCTCATAGTCAATACATACATAAGAGAAAGATAGTCTTAGTACATAGAAGGAGATCATGGATATTATCCTCGGAATGGAGGACTCACAAACTATCTTGAGAGAATTTATACTAGCCATGTGGTGGAAGATGATCAAGTAAGGCTCCGGTTCCTACATAGTAAGATCATGTAGGCAGAGAGTGTGCGTTAGCACATTTGAATGTACTAAGTACGTAGAATGTAATGCAATAAGAGATAAGTAACATAATCAAAATGTATAAGCATAGGCAATCAGAAGTATAATGACAATATGTCATGCATAATCAATGCTTGAGGGTTGCATATATCATCTTGTAAGGGTTAGGGATGTTGAGTCTAAAACCCTTCCTATTGAGTTAGTTCCAGTAGTTAATGAGTTTCTTGTTGACCTTTTCGATGTTTTGAATTGTTGGTAATGTCTTTTACTTGACCTATGCCCCATCTAGTACTGTTGGCCAAGTTTCAAATTTCCAGAAATTGTCTAAGTGTTGGTTCACGAGCACTCCACACGAACCGTGGAGTGCCACACGACTCATGTAACCTCAAGTGAGGTGACACTTTATCAATTTTTTTCTCTCTTTTATTAATGGAATTTTCATGAATTTAATCCATTCTAATGACCTTTTTAGACTTCCAATGCTATGTTAACCTCCCCGAAAGACCTAACCTTATTCAAAAGAATCAAAGTCATTATTCTCGACTTCAATACACTCTTAAATTCTCTCAAGAGCCTCCATCAAAACCCCAATACAAATTCAAGGAAATATAAGAGCTATTTTTTGATTCCAGGACTCACTTCCAATCTTCAAATCTTTCACAACTCAATTCCAAGAAATTCAAGGTCTAAGGTATGTGGATTTCATTCATGGGTACCTTTCACCCATGAAGCCCAATCTTTCTTTTCATGAAAATTGTATATTTCCAAGTTATGTTGCTTATAGGTATTACTCATTATGGACTTCTATTAAAAGTTATCTTGTGGTTTCATGAAATATTGATTGAAAATACATGTTTATCTATTTTAAGCTTATACTATGAGATGGTTTGAGTATTGTGACTATACATGTTTTGAACATAAAACTATGATTTATGATGAGATTTGGTGGGGGATTTCAATGTGTCTTTCATAAGGGTTGTACTAAGTGTTAGGAGGTTGATTTACAATGATTTTTCTAATATAATTTCACTTTTGAATTACATGATTTTGAACTAGCATTACACACCCGCCAAGTGTTTGATAAAATGTCTTGTAAGGATTCTTGAGTTATTGATGATCTATTGCATGGCTTATGAGTCAAGTGACTTTAAAATGATGAAAGGAATGTATATATATATATATATGTATAAATCATGTAAATCACCTATGACATTGCAAGTGAAACGTCAGGCTCTAATGTTAGATGTGTTCTTAGGAAAATGAGGAGTTCTTTCTTGATTCTTGAATGTGATGGTTTGATGAGCTATTTTCATGACTCTTACCGAACAGATTATATAGTAAGGTATGAACATTTTATAAATCTACCGAAAGGGCTATTTTGTAAGGTAGAATGACTCATGGCCCCTACCGAAAAGATTATATCGTAAGGTAAGGACATAATATAACACCTACCAAAAAGATTATATCATAAGGTAGGATAACTCACAACACCTACCTAAAAGATTATATCATAAAGTAGGGGACGTCTTATACTACCAACCAAAAAGACTATATATATCATAAGATAGGGGTATTGGTAGCACTCTCCGAAAAGGTTTTACCATAAGGTGAGTGGGTGGTTATGTGGCCCATCTCAAACATTTTGGTGTAAGGTTCAAGCATACAACTATTTCTTATTATGTCTGTATTCCTAATTATGATTAGGCATATTTTACCCCAAGCATTGATCATGCATGACATATTATCATTATACTTCTAATTGCCTATGTATATGCCTTTTGACTATGTTGCCTATCTCTTATTGCATTGCATCCTACATACTTAGCACATTCAAACATACTAATGCATACTCTATGCCTATGTGATGTTACTATGTAGGAACCAGAGCTCCTCATAATTATCCTCCTTGTGGTTAGTTTGGACATCTTGAAGATAAGCTATTTGTGAGTCCTCAAGTTTGGGCACACTGGCTTTGTACTCTTACTCTTGTTATCTCTTTATATTAAACTTTGATACTAAGAGGGTGAGCCCAGAAAAAGTCTTGGCCC
>JAOTQJ010196150.1:0-17339 GCA_025642045.1 Solanum sejunctum
CAAGTTATATTTATTATTCCTTTTTGAATTAAGGCTGACTTGTTCTGGTGGGATTGAGCAAGTACCATCACGCCCAATTTTCAGGTCGTGACATTGTGTTCCCCACGATTCATTGACTCAGTTACCCTAGACAACATAACTTTAATTGGGAATTCGCATGCAAGATGGTAACTTTATTTTTTCTAGCCCTCTTGTGGAGGTGAAGGTCGAATTTCACCATGTCGCATGGTTGGCAACCATGGTGTGCCAACTAATCGTTATCCATTATCCTATTCAACCTCCGCTTGTTCAGGTTTGGTTGATTAGATGAGAATACATCAATTGAATCTTGTCATTTATTTCCTGTTTCCTATTCATCACTACCTTGGTCGGGCTCGTGATAGTAGGCATGATTGGTGTTGGCCACCACCAAACAACAATCAAAATGAAGGGAAATAAACAATACACACAAAACCCCAATCAAGGAAATGCACAAAGTCTAGGCTATTTCAAGTCAACTACTCATGATTCCTACAACCCTAATTTATGGATGCTTAGCTACTCATGGCCAAGGCAAAATCAATAATAATCCAAATAAATGACATAGTCGAGAGTTACCCTAAGCAATGAAGAGCAAGAACACCTTTAAGTTGAAAACCACAAGCTTGGATTAATGGGAAATGAGTACAATTTGGGTTTTTAATCCCCCAAAAGTTGGTCTTCCAATTGAAAGATAAAAATCTACTCTAAACCCTGAAAATGCTCCTAGAATATTTACAAGGATATTTGAATGTTGACTCTTCTCTCCAAATAAACCCTAACATAAAGATATATAGTGTTTAAAAATTTAGCCCTAAAAATTACACAGAAAAGACAACTGGCAGTAGGTACGTCTCACAGGTACGACTTATAGGTCACCCTGCAAGTCGTAATCGAGGTCTCGTAGCCAGCATTTGGCATTTTGGATTTGACTATTATGACCCACTATTACCAGTCAGTGCTTGGGGTACAACTCATATGCTTCTCTTGTAGCCTAGGCCTTTAGTTCTTGTTCCAAACTTTTGGCTCTCTGTTTCTTGCTATGAACCCACATATACGAGTCGTAGGGTGACTTATGATTCATAGAGTGGCCTTGTAGGGATGATCTCCACTTGGTAGATTTTTTGATTTTTTTCTCTCTATTTCTTGCTACGAGATTACCCTAGGAAGCATAGCTTGGGCACCAACTCGTAGGAAGGCTCATATGTCCTGTAATTCAGGTGGTAAAAAGGGAAAATTAAGTCCAAGATATGTGAGTCCTTATAGGGTGTTGAAAAGGATATAAGCATAAAATAAGAGAATAAACAAGCAAAGCATATTAATATAGAAATCATAGTTTCCCTTAGGGGAATATTACATCTGTCAATAATGTCCAAATCATGCCTCTATATCATAAGATTTTGGCAGGGACTAGAACATATCCTACTAGCTCACCCTCAAGATGTAGATTAAAAGAGAAGTCATAAGGTCTGAACATAATGAAAAACATCATCATAGAAAAAGGGCTTGTTCTTGAAGCATGGGAACTCACCAACAAGTCTTCAAAAACTCAACTCTAGATCAAGCCATGAAATGGAAGTGTAGTCTCGTCATCTGTCCCTACATGGTTAGATATGTGTTAGTACGTAGAATGTACTAAGTATGTAGGTATGCCATGTGCCAAAGAATATTGTAACATAATGTCAATGTGAATAATCATAGTCAATAGGATTGTAACATAATGTCAATGTGAATAATCATAGTCAATAGGATAAGGACACAACATGTATGAGCAATGAATGTTTAAAATCATGAGAAGAAGCATCATCAAACATTTTATAATCCTTGCATATATATGTAGGAATAAAACCATAACCGACATCAAGATCATGCAAACTATTATATAGAATCTTGATGTTCCCTCTATATTAAGCAAAAGAGGAGTATACTTTGCTAAGGTAAACTCGATTCTCACTCTATAGGCTCTATCCTAGCATGGTCAAAACTCATTATTTGACCTCATTATTTAGACTATATCCTAGCATGTTGGGTTTTTATTAAAAATAATTTTTATGGATCCACTAGCACACCTTTAAGACATATAAATATGAACATTATTCATACGGTGGCACGTCGTTATAGGACTATAGGCTCTACCAAAGCCCTCTTGATGCTAAGTTATATCCAACGGAATACATAAATCATGCATATACACAACTTTCAACATAATTATACACAACTTTGAATATAATTCATACTTCATCAAAGTCATACTTTCATAGCTGTAAAATAGTCATCACAATCTTTCATGAAAATATCTCATATCACAGAAATAGTTCATATACTTAGTTTTTCATATAATATGGGTATACTCCCCATTTTATCATCATTATCATAAAACATTAAGGTCTTAATCACCCTTATAATCGTACATCATTATCATCATAACATAATCATCATTGTCATTGAAACATGCTTTAGCATACTTGGAAACATATTCACGAAAAATCATATCTTTATCATAGGAAATTAGGGTCATATATGGGTTCATGAACAATTGAGTTAAAATCATGTCATATAATGAAATTCATAGAGAAAACATGCAATTGAAATCAAATTAAATCATTAATAAAGGAACCTACATCAATTCAATAAGCCTTAATCATCACATACTTGAAAATCATATACTTTTACTTGAAAATCATAATAATCATGTAATTCTTCATAACTCATGCATAGATAAGTATAATCATCATATAGAAATCATAATTCAACCATTTGGAATCAAGTCATAAAAATTCATAAGAAATCATCATGAAACTTTGATAAAAAGAGGTTTTGGATTGGACTTCACGGATAAAACTAATCCATAAATGAAAACCTACATACCTCAATTGAGAACCTTAGGAATTTGGAGTAGAAATACCTTAAAATCCTTAGCAAAGCTTGGAACCCTAGCTTCAATGGAGTCCTTGTCTAGACAGAGAAATATTTGGGAGCCTTTGAGAGAATTATAAGAGTAAATGAGATAGAATGAATTAGAAATAAGATTTAAAGGGTTTGAGTTGGTTAAGTCAGTTAAGAGAATAAAACAATGTCTATTAGGAGATAAATAAAATGTAAATATCCAAAAAGTCCTTCATTAAAAGCTGACGGAGTTGTTCACTAGATCTCAGCTACAGGCTGTCTTTCTATCTACGACTCGTGCTTTGGCTTAGTAGACCACATGTCGCAAAAGTTGAGCTACTAAAATTATACCTTCCATACCATGATACAATAGTACGATCCATGGTCATATATAAGAATCATACATCCCTTCATGAAACCTTACCAGACTTAGAAAAGTTTCAAGTTCTTTAGGGATCCTTTCAAGCCCCTTTTGATGAGTCATGGTTCCATCTACTGTTTGTCCTGTTAATCATGGAGTAACTTTCAAAAACCTACACTTTTTTGACTTTCTGGACTTAGGTTTACAAAACCTTTCTGTAACTCATGGTCCCATCCAGGAGCCATAGATTGGCTTGTATAACCAAGTCAATTTAAAATTCCTTAACTTTCAGCTTCCAAGCCTAACGACATGCAAGGTGTTATAGTTTTTTTTTTTTTTGGTTGTGCTTTGCTCTATTCATTCCAATTTATTCATTTTGTTATGTTCGAATTTCAACTTTATTTCATTTCTCATTATGTATTCACTTTTATCCTCTTAAAGTTCATTTCACTTCACCTCATTTTCAAACCTATTTCTCATTTGTTCAAGGTTAATCCTTTCCTTAGCCACCTCTATCTCATGTTTATCATTCACCAATATCACTTTATGAGTGATGATATTCTCAACTCATTCCATCTTATCTCATCACAACTCTTGAAGTACTTTGGAGATGATTCTTATATAATTCGAGATATGTAAGCATCAAGAACTTAGTTCAATCACAATTTTTTCTTAATCCCATATTTTCATAAACTTCATTACAATGTTGATGGTCGGGATAAAACTGGCTACTACATCAATTTCTTTATCCAAAAACTCTTTCATCGTCTGCGGTCAAAGAGGGACAACCGTTGACACCCAATTTTGACCCTCCTTTCTTCAAATTATATTTGTTTGGGCTTCTAAGTTAAATATTATTTTTTACTAATCTCTATTATATTTATGATTTACTACTATTACTGTTGTTATTATATTTATTAGTATTATTATTAGTCTTAAAGTTATCACTTTTTTTTTAAAAAAATAGTAATGATGTTACCTTTTAAATTTTCTAACTTCAAGCTCTTACTTATTAAATAAGTTAAATATTTTGCTAAAGCATCAACAAACGTTGTAACGTTAGCATTTTCTTGTTACATATTGATTTTATATTATGCTAGTTATTAAATTAGAAGCAAAAAAAAAAATAATTTAAAAAAGAAAATGCTCAAATCTTTCAGCCAATTGGCTGCCAAAATTGTCCAAAAAGATCCAATTTGAGGCCTAAAATACAGAAGCCAAAAACTTCAAACCATTGGTCTCTTCACATCAAAATACCTTAATTTTTTCATTTTTATCTATAGTTTCACTATTTAAAATGACCAAAATGCCCCCTACAAGCCCTAAATTGTTTAGGTTCACTCCTTTTTTAAGAAAGTGTCTAAACAGCCGCAAGTTCTTTCTTCTTCTTCTTCCATTTTCAAGAAAGTAACATTGCTTCACCAATGATGGACAGAGCTTTCCTCTCCATTTTCGTGTTATATCCATCTCAATCACGTAAAGGACCAAGTCCATCCAAAAGCTTCCCCAATGTCTAATTTTCAGATTTCTTGGACCAATTTCAAAGTATGAAATTTATTTTACCGCTCAAGAAGTCCTAATTTTTGCCTATAAATACTACTCTACATCTTTTTCCAAAGGAGGAGTTTCGAATATCAACAAGAACACCACTCTTATTTCTAGTTCAAATTTCGAAGTCGAATTTGAGTCTGTTTATTGAAATGTCCCCTGGTTTGCCGCCCTAGAAGGGGTCAGTAATTTTCTTCAACTGCAGTTATATCTCATTTGGTAGAATTAAATATGGTAGATCCTTAATTTAGTCATTTTGTTTAGTTTTACCTCCTTAAATTTATTTTTTCTTTGTTTTGTTAGAATCGTATGTTCAATTTACTTTCTTAAATCTATTTTTTTTCTCCTTGTTTTGACAGAAGCTAGTGTTCTTTTTTCATCTCAAGTATGTTTTTTTAAAAAGTGCCTGAATGTTCAAGTTAGTCCAGTATAGTTCTATATTTGTATGTATAATGTTGTATTCTTTTTGCTCTATAATGTTGTTAACTCAGTCGTTAGTCGCTCCTTTATCTGGTTTAGATTCATGAAGTGAACAACGTATGTATGTTTTAACGTTGGTAGCTTCATTAAATTTTTATTTTTCGTGTCTGCTTTGGGGTGATTAACTCGATTGCCCTTAAGCTTAGCTTTCTTCATCACAGTCTGTATAAATTACCAGTTTTAGTATATAGAACAACTGATATAAATTAGAGTACTTATCCATGTAAAACATTTTTCTTGTTGTTGGGTGTGTGTATAACATAGGGATATCTATCTATTTACTTTAATATCCAAGTAAATTGAATACAAAACTTGTCACGTACATTTATCAGCATATCTCATGTATTTCGAAGCAATGTAGCTTTGTTTGTGCTCGAATCTACCAGTGAGTGTTGAAACGTTAAAAAGAAAAATCATCCTTGTGTTGATGTTTATAGCCTTAATGTTCTTTCTCAGTATCATGTGTTAAGATATTTTTTTCAAAGAAAAAATTGCCTTTGGATTTATAATTTAGTCCTAATTTGATTTGTGAAGACAGCATTGTTAAAATTATAGTTCGAGCTTCAGTTTCCTTTCATCATTTTTTGTTTGAATCCAAACATTTAATGCATAATATTTACCAAGAGCTTTTCCATAGTTAACAAAGTCGACTCTATATATTAAATAAATTCATCTGTTTATATGTTTTATCCATGTGAAACTTTTCGTTCTTTGTCTAATATGTTATGGCGACTGTTTTCACTTTGACTGTTAAGGTGCTTATGTTAGAGCTGAATAATTGTGAATATACATTTGCTTCACCTAACAGTTACTTGCATTTCTACTCCATTTATTTTCTCTTTCTTCACATATACACATTGGAGCAAATCGAGCCTTGATTTGCGACTCTCCCCAAGATCATAAGAGTCTTGAAATGAGACTTGACGCTGCCTTTCAAACTAGCAAGGAGTCATCACTCTATATTCTTAATTTACACCCGATACCGAGAAAAATAAGCGACATGCTTGAGGAAGCCTACGCCATCTTTGCGTTTCCTTTCTCATTCATTACATCTAACCTTTTATGAGCTTATTTACTGATGTGTTTGAGTTTATTTTAAACTTCTAGATTATATGTTGAGACTAATGAGTAACATTAGGAACATTAGTAAAAATGCTAGTTAATCACCTGAGATATCTTGTCTAGTTAAATCCCTAACCCGGTAGCCAACAATCTGATTTCCTAAATATCACCTTAGCTTTGAAATTTTCTTTTAATAACTTAATATTTACTCTTGTATTTAAATAAGCATGTTTAAAACGAGTCAAGCTTGTTTATTCATTTCTTTTTAATCATAGAAGCACCAGTTTAATAAATGATACTCTATCTCGTTTAGGTATTACTATGTCAAATACTTTTATTTTGAAATACAAGTAAATCATATTGTTAGTCCATGTTTGGCTTTTTAAAAAGAAAATAATAAATAAGACAACGGCTTACATAAATCCTGATTAAATGCTAAAAGATAGGTCAACTTACAACTTCATTTCATAACTCAAACTCGTGAAAAAAAAATTGCATGTAAATGTCCAAATCGTTGCTTTCATTAACTTATATGTACTACTATTTATTTTACTTAGTGAATTTTGAAGCTCAAATTATTTAGTTATAGGGTGTTTCTCTTAAAATACTTTTAACATGTCTTTTAGCTGTATTTGTACTTATGTCATATTTCTAGTCAAGTCTTAACAAGTTTTTTAAGTTACGATTAGTATTATTCCAATTTTTTGGATCTTTCTATATAAAGTTAGTATGTTTTAAGTTTTATAATAATGTTTTTTTCCTAAAGACTAGTTTGCATCCATTTACAATAAGTACTAATATTTTTCTAAACTTTTTAATAATGTATTTTATAGTCCTCTTTTGATTATCTTAAGTTTGATAGGTAACTGTTTATAATGGATCTTAGAGGATGCATAACCCTTTCCCTTTAGGATAATTAGAGCCATTACGTAGAATCACATAAGTTTTATAGACCTTAATTTGGAGTTAACTTAGCATCACTTTAGCAAAATAGGTATCCTAATTTACTTCAAAAGTAATTAGGTGGTGCATCCTTAAGTTGATTAATTTAGGAATCACCAATATGTTATACATAGTTTGACCTCAAGTTAAAATGACGTATAACATTTATAACAAAAATCAAACTCCATATCATGTTGGTCTAAGAATTTGAAAAACCAAATTGGTTAATACTGATTCATATATAATACCTCGAAACTCTATCATAGGTCTTTGTCATGTCAAGCTTCACAATGAAATTGATGTAGGTTTATACTCTGCCATGTTATGCATCATATCCTTAGTAACAGTAATGACCTCACCGGTAGATTATCTTTGATGAATCTTGTCCCATTAGGAGAAATTAGCTTGTGCATCAAAGTGATCATTCATAATGAGGCACAAAAGAAGATTAGTGGTAAGCCTATAAAGGGTTGAGTAATCATACAAAAGGGTTACTAATTCTGCCTTAATGAGGCACAACATGAATGGTAATCATATAAAGGGTTATGAGTAGCAGTACAAAGGATTGCTAGTATTGTCATAATGAGGCACAAAAGATTTAGTGGTCATATAAAGGGTTACAAGTAACACAACTGGGCATAAGTAAAGTCTAGTCAACTAAAACAACTTAAAAGAAAGAACTATGAACTAAATTATATGTTTTGATGATTTTGTTTCTAATTGACTAATCATGTACTATATAGTATGACTTGTTTCCTCCCTTAACCCTTCATTACCTGCATGTTTATTCAGAGTCTTGTTCTGACACTTGATAAGTTGAAGCAGACCCTTAGCACTTCCTGGAAGATGTTGGAAGGGATAGACCATCAAGTTCTAATCTTGCGTAAAGCAAGTTCAGCAAGAAAATCCACTACATGGTTTCCGTTTCTGTAGCAGTGAGTGATTTGGATTCCAGCCCTCTTTTTGTAGTTAATGATGTTGTCCATAATCTGCTTAAGCTCAAAGAAGAAAGTGTTGTCCTTTGTCATCATGTTGGTTGAAAGCATTGAGTCAATTTCTAAGTATATATGTCCATTGAGACAACACCATTTCACTCCAAACTCTGCCGCAATAGCTTCATTTAGCCATATTGCTCCTGCTACATTGAACTGAAATATATAAAATCATGATTAAATTACCTTGACTTTCTCTAACAAGTCACATAAATTATCTTTGCCTATGTTTCAACCCAAGTAACATTTGGGCAGATTAATAACCTACGCATTGATTAACTCAGTAAGTTCTTTTTGACCCCTCCAAATTCAGCGCAACACACACATTTGACACCCCTAAGCACATGCCTTTTTGGTCAGAGAAGAACTTAAATTCTTCTTTAAGGAGTAAAATGTCCTTCGATATTTATTGGAGTTTTATATATGCAATAACTTTTTTCTTTATACATGCAAGTATTATACGTTAGGAAATTTGCATTGTATTAAGTTATCTCGTTAACTTTATCTTAGCTGTATGACATATGTGGAGCTCCGAGTTTTGTTTTGTTATGACAAGGAAAACCTGTAGCCATTACCCTTTGGATGCACATAGGTTAAAATACTCATTTAGTGACAATTACACAAGAGAATTAAGTTTATATGCTACAAGATGATATGAATATACAATTAAGTGTTATAGGATCATTTGAGACTTAATTAAATGGAAGAAATAATTAAAAGTATGACATAATGTTACTAGTTAATGCCATGTTTGCTATTAGTTGTACATTTGATGTAATAAATTGAAAACCTCGAGTACTATGTAAATTTAGTTATACACTGATTGGTATTGGCAAACGTAGAAGTTGACCTTGCTAGAAAGAAAGAGTCTTGCAGTAATGACTTGTCTTAACTAAAGTTCTTTTCTTATGGAAGTCATGCCTATAAGGTAGTTTGATTAAATGTTTTTGAATGATAATATGCATCTTGTGAATATGGTGACAAAGATCGTAAATATGGTGATAAGGATCAGTATCTGCAGTAGTTTTAAATTTATCATTATATGGAACTTGAAAGCTTATTAGGTTATCTTTTTCTAACTATAGAGATTTTTCCCTGTCACAGAGAGGCCAACCAAATAGCAAATGTGTGTTGCAAAGAAGGCTACAAAATTAACATACCCTGCCTATATCTCTATTTATCAGAATCTGCCGCAATCCTCCAAAGGAGTCTATAATCTCGATAAGTGGAAGACTCCAAGTCTAAGGATCAGATGCCATAAGTCCAACTTTTTGGTAAGATGATTTGTTTTTGTAAATCTGCGTATGAGCTACCAAGAAGTCCAACTCTATTTTTACATGTTTTCATTTATGAAAGAAGAGTTCTTTTAATCTTTCAAAGCATGTTTCTATGCTCACAGTTATTAATGGAAGTTGGAAGTTTTCTTTATACTTACTATGAAACGTGCAAACATTTGATATTTTTTGTACTTTAAAGTAAAAAAAGCTATATATTTTTCTAATCCACCATCATGACAGGGGAGGGGAAACTTCTACGTAACTGGTAAGGTTGTTGTCATTTGGTCAGAAGGTCATAGGTTCAAGTCATGGAAACAACCTCTTGCACAAATACAATGTAAGACTGCATACAATCTTGAAGAGGTTCAACTGTCCCTTGAATTTCTCAAAATGATCTGTTAATTAATATTAATTAATTGTAAATGGCTCAAGAGATTTCTAGCTCTGCATCAATTCTCTTAAAATATCTAACTCTACAGATGTACATTAATTTAGAAAATTTTCCTGAAATACTAAGAGCAGGGAACTGGAGGCGGAGATTCTCACGCTAGACCGTGTAATGAGGGATCTAACAGATTCCTTATCACTACGAGCTTTTACCATTGAACATGGTGGGAATGGATAAAAGTGTATCGGGCAAATTGCTGAAAACTGGTATGTACCTCATAATGAAATTGTAGGTCCTTTCTATGTCAAACTTCATAATGAAATTGTTGTCGGTTTACCCTTTGCCATGTTATGCACCATATCCTTAGCAATAGTAATGCCCTCAGCGATAGATCTATCTTTGATGAAACTTGTCTCATTAGGAGAAATTAGCTCGTGCATCAAAGTGATCATTCATAATGTCCCAACAATTTTTTGTAGAACATCCCATTGACTCCATTATCTAAAAGAATTGGAAGATTGAAGAGGATGTAACTCATCATATAAGTTGAGCAGATGAAATGGAGAATCTAATTTGGAGTCCTCTGTAATAAAAAAGTTTCGCCAAAACATAAAATAAGTTCTATAAAGTGTGACTAAATTACAGATAGCGGGGTATTGTCCAGTCAAAAACTAGCATATTTAGAAGATGACAGTTGTGGAGATGGATATGTGGGAATATTAGGAGAGATATGACTAATAAATAAGATATGCTGGACAAGGTATAAGTGGCCTTGATAAAAGATAAGATACAAAAAAAAAAAAAAGATTGAGATAGTTGGGGACATGTGTAGAAAAGATGCATGGATGTCCTAGTAAAGAGGCATGAGAGATTAGATATGAATGATTTTAAAAGAGGTAGAGGCAGGTTGAAGAAGTATTAAAGAGTGGTGATTAGACAAGACATGATGCAACTAGAGCTTATCGAGGACATGACCTATATAGGAGGTTATGAAGGACACATATTAGGGTAGAAGGCTAGTTAGATTGTTGAGCATTGGTTTTTTCCATTTTTCGTGTTTTTTTTTCTATAATACTTTGATCTATATTTTTCTCGACCTCAAGATCTATCGAAAATGATCTCTTTTCCTTCATGGTAGTGATAAGGTCTAAATACACTTTATCATCTCATACCCTATTTGTATGGATCATTTTGGATATATTTTTGTTGGCTATATTTAAAATCTAAAATATTTTTTAAAAAGAAATATCTTAATAAGTTTTATTATGAATCAATTTGAGCAAAATATTTAGTCTAATCAACCAACTTTTAAACATGCTGGCTTAACTTCCCCCAAATTGACTTGCAAGAAAATATAAATAGCAAAATCCGTTCAAATTTGACAAGTTGGGTAAATTATATTTTTACGGACTAACTTTTCTTACCTATATAAATATTCTTCAAATATATATTCTATATAAGGAAGAAAGTGTATGTTGTTCAACATTAGAGCAGAAATTTGAACTTCAAAGCAAAGATGGGAGAAAATAATTTTACCACATTATAAATGAAAAAAGGCTTTATAGCAGTTTTAGTCCTTCGATTATTATAAAATTCTAATTTTGGATACAAGTATTATCTTACTAAGTACATAAATCTTCAATTAATTAGAATATGGACTTTTGATCCTTTTGTATGTGAATATTCACAAGTTTAAAATAATGATTAACTGTACAATTACTTATGTACCTATGTGTTATGTTAAGTTTGTTTGTCACTCCGATAGTAATTAGTAATATAGTTTTAAAAGTTATGTCATGCATCATACATAAATTACTAGAAACACACATTTAATTAGCTCATATTATCTTATTTTTTTTATATATATATATATATATATACGTGATTTTTTTTTGTATATATTTCATCAGTCTCAAAATGAGGGATCCATTGGCAATACTCTTTGACCAGAAAATGAAAGATTTCTTTGTGAGACTACAAAAATGAAAGAGGCAAAGAAGAATATTATGTGCCCAAAATATGATGGACCACCCATTGGAATAGAGCAAAGGGTTTCTATCCAAAACATATGTGGCTTTCTCGTCCGATATCTTCCTCCTTTTCATCAAGAAAATAATAATAATATTCGACCACATTCAATAAATATTAATAGTATTCAAATAATGTCTTTATCACCACAAGAACATTATGAAGTTCATTATGGTGGTAGAAAGAAAAATATCATTTTTGAGATTGTTGTTGCTTTTATCAATGAAATGGTTGAACTTTGGAAAAAGAATGATCCAATTTGTATACATTCATCAAGTGATGGGAAGTGATGTATTAATTTGGAGAGTTGTGAATGAATATTTTCAAAGCCGAATCGACTTCTTTCATAACTCTCCCAATTAATATACGCTTCCCATCACTTGATGAATGTACCCAAATTGGATCATTCTTTTTCTAAAGTTAAATCATTTCATTGATAGAAGCAACAACAATCTCAAAAGTGATATTTTTCTTTACCGCCATGATGAAATTCATAATGTTCTTGTGGTGATGAAGACATTATTGAGATACTATTAGTATTTATTGAATGTGATTGAATATTACTATTATTTTTTTGATGAAAAGGAGGAGGATATCGAACGAGAGAGCCACATATTTTTTGGATCAACAAATTTTCATGAGATGAATTTGATGAAGATCCAAGAGTCGAATTTGGTGGTACAAAATTTGAACCCATCACAATAGGTCTTCCACGAACACTTGAGATGAAATTTAATATTCTTTCATACTGGAGAAAGACAAAGTTTGTTTAGTCACAATAATAGGTAAGTATTTGTTATAAACATGATTGATGAACCTAAAAAGATAAGAGTACATAATATATCATCAGTGTATATAACTTAACTGACTACGAGATCCAGATGATCTCTCTTGTCAAGGATAGGTGTCATGCAACTCATAAGCACAGGGCAGAAATGAATCTAAGATTTGAACTTGATAAGTTACACCTTTTTAGGTATTCAACACTTTTGGCGGGATTTTTCACCTAGTCTCCAAAAACAATATAAGGGCCTTGGAAAAATTCAGATTGGCATCACGTAAATCCCACCAAAAGAAGAAGCGTTTGTCACGATCCAAAATCTAGGTGATGGCACTTACCTAACCTACCAAGGTGAGTCATCCCAAAACCCAAACAACTTAATAATGGAGATTAAAAGCGAAAGATAATAGTCGAAATATATAGATAAGCAAAAGAAAACAAACTATAACTATCCCAAGGACTGGTGTCACATTTACATGCCTCTATATATATGTGACACCCCATAACTCTATCATCACATGTACTTATGTTTCAAGCCTCATTCTTATATGTAGGAAGTGTATTAGGATCATAAGAGACCTCTAGTACTTAGTTGAGTTTAGAACTTTACAATAAATTGAGTTTTTAGTGTTGGATTGTGCAAGAGTCAACTTTAAATGATAATAACTATTAGCACATAGAGAATTATATATCCCATGACCTACCAAATGAAAGCCCTTTGAATTGCCTTTTCAATGCAACTGGTTTCACCTCATCTGGAGTTCGAAGTCAAAAGTTATGACCATTTTACTGAAGACTGCCAGACCGGAGTGGTATTACGAAACCCCTTTATGGGTCGTAAAATGAAATATGGCCCATCTGCTAATTCGTAGGAAAAAGTCCTGAAACTTCAATTTTTATTCCAAACTTTACAAACCCATCTACGGGTCATTGAACCTTCTACAGGCAGTATAATGGGCTCGTAAAATGGAACCAGAGACTCCAAAATTAGGCCAAAACTTTATGGAAGGATCCATAAAGGCCGTGAAACTTTCTACAGGCTGTAAATGGGCTCGTAGATGGCTTTTGACAGCTTTTTGAGAAAGATTATTTTGATCGTTTTCCACCTTTCATAGCCTAGGATTGATGTTTTTACACCTAAATAAAGCCATAAACATGTCAGATCAATCATTTTATGCTAAAACACTCTCTCAAATATAGAAGCAAGGTTTTAAGAGGACAAAGGGCTAGGGTTTGAAGGCAATCTTGAGAATTCTTCCAATATCTTTCAAGGTTCAAAACTTCTAGGTATGTAAGGCTAACCAAAATATGGATTCTGTTCTTCCATGTGCCCCATAACCCAGATTGATGGTAATGTTAGTAAACTGAGTCTCCCATGATATTTCTTGAAGGTTTCTTAAATTATAATGCATATTTATATAATTTTGCATGAATTGTCATTTTTATGATGAAATACTGAAATTAGATGACTTTGCCATACTACATGAACCCTAGCATGATTTTTTATTATTTTTACATATTTTACTTAAATGAGCATGCATGAGCATAATTTGAGCCTAAAGAGTATATGGAACCCCTAAATTCTTTAATTCTACATTTGTTATCCTAAATGCTATGAGTTAGAATGATGCATGATTGAATACTTATGAGTCAAGAATTGAACCTAAAAATGATGTAACCAAAAGGTTTGATAGTTGATGTGATGAGTTGAGTTGATAAATGTTCCATGAGACTAGATAAATGATGTAACCATAGGGTTGATGTCTTATGAGTATATTAAGTCTTGGAGGAGTATTGAGCACTGAATTGAGTAAGAGAAAGTCTAACTCGAACTCAATAACACGTAGTCGACATTGGAGAGGATTGAACCGTAAAATCGAATGTTTCCTATTGTTCCAAAATGAGGACTTGATGTTATTGATTTTAGATTCATGGATGTCCTATACCACTGGTAGGGTGTTGGATAGATATGGCAATGACATCACTTTGTTGTATCATCACTGGCTCATAGGTGATGGTTATCGGTTAGAGAAACTCCCAAATAGGCCTTGATAGTACTCTGAGTAGATGGGACGTAGATGATAGATGAGTAATCATTGTCTAAATTACATTCTTAGTTTAGATTCTTGACATGATTACTGAGTTTCCTATTCCTTGAGTTGATGTTATTCTTCCTTTACATGTTTCATTTTGTCATTTTTAATCGTGCATTCCACGAACTGACATCCATTTGGGTCTGCATCTTTTCATGATGCAGAGACAAGTACTAGTGGTTATCAGAATGTGCCTCCTTGAGCACCTATTTGCTTTCAGTTGATTGGTGAGCCCTCCCCTACTATCGGAGGACATTATATTTTTATTCTAGCTTGAGTTAGACTTATCTTATGCTATTTAGTAGTAGCCATGGGTCTGTTATTGGCACCAGTATTCAGATGTTTTAGAGGCTTCATAAAACAGACTAATGATGTGATGATTGGATGTTATTATTGACTAGTTTCTTTCACACTAGTCTTAGTAGATGGATAGATTGTTTGGCCTTTGGCCTTTATTTATTATTTGTCATCTCTTTTCTTTAAGTATTCTATTCATGGATGTCTTCCGCTACTATAATGTGATTGAACGAATGTGATGAGGCCGAGTTGATACTTTCATGCATTCTCTTCATCACTCATAGCACCACTCTCTTACTTTTTTGTTACATACTCGCACAATAATGCTCCAAATCTCTTTCGATGATAATCATCATCAAAGGAATCATATGAAGTCTGTCACTTTTCACTAACATACTCAACGAATGCAGCAACATAGACCCCACAGTCTTTGAAAAATAAATTGATCAATCATTATTTTAATGTTAAATTTCTAATAATGAAACCAAAATTTAATAAAAATAAAAACCAGAAATCTATATTCAAACTTACAGTAAATCTTCCTTGTATTTTGGAAGTTAACCAGTAAGCATATTGACTTCAAGTTGATTGGTCACTTTCAACTTCTTGTATTTCTGATATTCAGCAAATCTGTCCACTTATCATAGAATTTGGTTATATCCAAATATAGAGGTAGAACTGTAGAAAATATAGAAAATATTTCCACAATGTTGGATACTTCATAGTCTTTACCCCTTTTAGGAAAAGAGTTGCACACATTAAGACACCTTTCAACAATGTCAAACTCAATCAAATACCAATGATGATTTTTCTTCAGATTTACAGGAAACAAAACAAGATCAACAGTATCCCAAGACACAACGCCTGACAAAGGAAAAATGACTAGTGTCAGATCTAACAAAGTAGACAGCTTCTTTACACCATATATAAGAAAATTTTTTATCTATCAAAGAAGACCCACATATATAACCAGCCACGGGATCAGTTACTTTAACAGTCAATCCTGTTTTGTCATCATTAGTCGCAACCAACTTGAATTTTTTTTCCATTTTTATCTTAAAACGACAATTTATCATAGTGAACTTCACATTACAATTTGGTCCATACTTGCTCTTCTTTCACATGTAATACAAAATGACATCAATGTGCTGTAAATTTTAGATAAAAATTAATAAAGCATGAACAAAATGTAAAGGCATATCGAGTAAAACAACATATTATATGAAAATTAACCATATATGTCCATTGTTGTCCAGAATCTGCCAAATTACAGAACCATTCCTTTTCTTTAATCAAAGTAATTCCCAAATATAGTGGAGGCTTAATCTCTTGAGTAGCAACTAGGTAAAGTTAACAAAAAAATTCATATGAAAAAGTTCAATAAATGGACCTCTTTTTTGAAAGTCCTTCATGTACCCAAGATGTGAATGAACTGATCAAATTACTGTCAACTTCTTCACCAATTTCAGTAGAAAATGGATGCTTCATCTCAAAGACTTTACATGACATAGAAGCAGTAGAACCAGAATCAAACTCCTGTAAATATGAAGATTTAACAAGCTTCCCTGGAATTTTCATTCTGCTTTGCTGTTTAGGTGTGATTGATTTTTGTTTAGTTGCATCATCTAATAACTGAGTCAAATTATCAGGAACTTTAAAGTCATCAAGTGTTGGAATTGATTGTTTTCCAACTTTTGTCACACCACTCCAATCGGGCAATTTATGAAAAATATCACTCAAATCTATTTCAACAAAACATTGATCAATTTAAATCATATAGCTAAAGTATATTAAATGAATTAGGCATGGATAAAATTAAGAATCGGCTTCATTATCACTTTCAACTCTAACTTTAATAGGGTTATCACTCTTAGGCACATCTGGTGTGTCAAAAAAATGTATTATGTATATTGTTATGTTGTCATACCCCGGGAGGGTATCTTAGACGTGGTCGGCACCTAGAGACTATTGCTAGTCCCCAAGAGAATCGACCACCTAAGACTATTGCTAGTCCACAAGCGAACCACTTGACATCATCACATCCATTCAATTAATATAACTCAGAAAACGTAGCAGAAGACTAAAGATAAGAGTGAGCAATCTAATCTCTAAACAATATAGATAAAATAGGCTAGTTTGAAAGAAGTTAGCTCAACAAGTCTCAATATCGATACTCGACTCTAGTC